>QGOB01002441.1:0-42160 GCA_003313055.1 Termitomyces sp. MG145 | reverse complement strand
CTCTGCCAGTTGTGTGAGTTCCACAGCTCTCTGAGGTTGCCCTTACACCTACTTCCTTAGGCTCCTATGGGGTTTAATCCTTCCTCTTTTGGATTCAATGGCTCCACCATTCCTCCCCTTCCTCCCTCAAGTTGAAACATAGGATAACTCATACTGTTTATCATGCTAAATCAGACATGTGGCAATGCCTTGACCCAACTCTTCTGAGACTTGTCAACAAATACACTAAACTATAATTCTATCTGATTGCTCTGAAGCACTGTCCATTGGATGAAACAAGGTTGACATCTTGTGGTTCACTTCTATCAGTTTTATCAGAATTTTTCTGAATGTGGCTGTCAAAAGACTGTCAATAATAAAACTGCAAGATAAGCCATTTTCATGGTACCAATTCCTGAAGAAAATCTGGGCAACTTCTTTGCCTGCCTGATTTATCTAAGCAGAAAAAATTTAGATGTTTGCTCTATTGACAATGAACTAACACAATTCAGGGTAACCAAACTATATTTGCTGTTGAGCATGGGGAAGAGGATGAAAGGGACCAACAGGCTTTGAAGTTCCACCCTTGTTCTTTTGACATTTAACACACAAAGGAATACATCTGTTTATCAAATCTTGGCAGATGTCAGGCCTATGATAAAGACTTCACAAAGCTGAACATGTCTTGTCTGATCTCAAATGTCTCAATTCATCATGAATAACAAAGTGAGTCTTTTACAAGCTCTTATATTCTGAAACAACTACTCTACCCCTTACATGCAGAAAACCATTTCTTTCCTCCACCTTATCTAGCAACAACTCTTTTTCTTTATCCCTTCATAACCTTTTTGTATAATCATTCAGTTTGTAACCCAATTTTATGTCCTCCAATGTTACCTCTTTACTTTTCACAACAAGAACCTGTCCCACCTTAACTTCCTTATTTTCCAGCATACAAGACAACACATCTGTGATTGTATTGTCCTCTTCTGGAATGTAATGAATAGTGTAATAATATTGCAAAAGAAATTCCATCCACCTCACTTGCTACTTTGATGAGTCCCATTGAGAATCAAAGTTTGTCAATGTCTTGTGATTGGTATGATTGGTATGATTGGTATAAATTTAAAAATGAATTCCTAACAGATCTGTGTGTTATTTATGCAAAGTGCAAATAATAGTCAACATTTTATGCTCATGCATTAGTTAGTTCTTCTCAGCTGGCATAATTTGCCAGATTCTAAAAGCAACCAGTTGAGCTCCCTATTGAGTTTCTTCAAATAAAAGCACAACACCTGTTTAATGCTTACTCACCATCACACATCACAAAATCTTCTGTTTCTCTGAATTATAATGATTTGTTGCCTCTACTCAAGTTGAGAATGCACTTGTTGACATGGGATCTCTACCAGCTCTGAGTTTTTTGATGCTTGTGACTAGCCTGAGACTATTCATGACAACTGATAAAGCTTCTGATAAAGCTTCTGCATATTTTTATTGTATTTGTAAAACATTACTTAAAGAACTTTTGTCAACATATGTTAAACTTGTGCAATAGTTGTTCAAATCACAGGTTTTTAATCTGTTCTCATCTCTATTTTGAGATGATCTTAAGCCCTGTCCTTCTTGAATTATAATATGCTCATAATTGCCTGATGCCTTTATAGTTCTAGTTTTGACTTGTCAAACCTATTAGATCCCTAGCCTTACATTGTGTTAAGAACAAGAAATTATAGCCACATGTAAAGAAAAAGGAGAAGTGTACAAATAGGTTGGAGCATGTCTAGATAAAAAAGAGGCAAAATGCAATGAGGAAACTGTAACTGTTGGTTCTCTTATATTCAAACAAGACAGAAGTAATTCAATTGTTAGATTGACTGTATGTAGGGTAAAAACAACAAGAAATACTTATGTAATTGTAGTAAGTGAGAATAGAGATACTGATAATTTTATAGAAGATAATAAATATAACTTAAGAGTAACAAATATAAGTAAGACAAGCTTGCAAAGCTTGTATCAACTATGTTACACTCCCTCCTTTTAGACTACTATATAGTCTGAGCCAAGACATAGTACTCTAGGTAGTGAACTCCATGACAATGCTAACACAGGGAGTGGCAATGGCCACTTGCCAAATGTAGCCTCTACTCATATAACAGTTTAGCCTTGCCCTATGGTGTGTACATTGCTACATCAAGTTTGATGTATGAGGATGCAGTTGGCAGTGCACCTACAGAGCTGAGGTGTTAGGCCCACTTTGCTAGCTGCTAATGAAGCATGGTCCATGTGGTAGTAGACTGTAAGCAGCTATCTGTTGCCACAAGTGGTGATGCATGGAGTTTATGCCTACAAGATAATAGAGGCCATGCTGTTCATAGTGCTTGTTGGATCAAAGCTTGTCTCACACAATTGAAGGGCATCCAAGACAACCTATATTGTCCCATATATGAGTCTGTCATCCGTCCCATTCAGGAATGGCTGAGGGTTATTGTGTCAAACATTGTCAGCAGTGATGTACTTCTCAGCCAAGTGATTGTGATTCTGGTGGAAGTGATATTCCAAATAGACTACACCCAAAGTGTAGCTGTGGTCCACATTTTTTTACCAGAAAGTGATTATGAATCAATACACAGATGTCATTGTCATCCATTATGATATCTGCTTGGTTATCACAGAACAACAGCTGGTAAAATTGTAATTTTGTTCATTAGTGCAACACCAATGAAGTCATATGCCTCCACAAGCAGCTCTATACATTGGCCATCTGTTTAGCAAAGACTGACCTGCACTTGCTCTGGGGGGCTAGAATGCAAGAAAGGGCAAATTCAAATAGGTTTTGCCAGTGAATGTGGTATGCTCTGTCAAAGGCCAACCCTGGGACTGCATCTGTCATATTAGGGCAGCAATAGTAGGGCATGCCACACAATGGAGTCCAATTCAAATGTGTGGGCCACATCATCTGACTGCACCTCTGAAATCATCTAGATATGATGATTATCCCTCTCATTACATTGTACAGTCATAGTGGAGATGGGCATGCCCTGAATTTGCAATGCAGGATCCGACATGTGCAAAGGGAGTCTTCACTTCAGGGTAATCCACCACCATTGTCATAGCACGAGCTTATCATGACAGTCTGTGACTATGGGTCATTAAAAGTATGTAAACACTAGTTTTAGAGTCAAACTGACTGATAGTATATATATTCATGGTCTAAAGAAATCGGGAAATACACTCCCCAAAACATAGCCGGAATCCTTGCCGAAGTTCGGTCCGGAACCGAACACGGTGAAAGGAGCAAATGTATCGGATTCCGTGATCTAGGATAGATCAAGGCCTTTGTTTCCCCGATTCAATTATTAATATCCACTATCATTGGAACTTCGTGTATGCCGGACATGAAACTCTTTGTCCTCGAAATTATCAAGGGAAGCAAAGTTGAAGTCATACAATCGTTAGTCATTAATCCCCAAACTGGAAGTTGTTTGGCGGAAAGAATTGATTTTGAGGGTTGGTTTCTTTCACCCATAGCTCGCCAAAACTTGTCTTCGATAAGGGAAATAAAGGTATACTTATTTGAAATTCCGCGCTGCCGTGAATGATCTTAAAACCTCGGGACTGGGACATCACAACAAGGTTCAGCCCTGAAAGGCTGTTCCCGTCTTCGACGTTTCTGCTAATCCTCCTCCGGCGAATCCTGTTCCTACAGACAAGGATGAAATCAGAGACGCTAAATAGCAAAGTCATAAAAATTTACCTTCCCGCTTCAGTTCCACTATGTCTTTTTCTTTCAGTACCTTATCACAGAGGATACACTGCTTGGCAGGGCGAACGAGAGAATCCGTGCAGGTCTTGCATGTCACATGTGCACATGGCTTCATGACTGCGACATGACGCTGGTCAAAACAAAGCCGAAACGTTGAAGGTTTTCTTAACGTACCAAACATAAGAATGTTGTTTGATAGATGTTTCTTACACGATGGACACATGGGCTCGGCATCTTCTTTCCTGGCCTTGTCCTCAGACTCTGCATGTGTCGAAGCCGGTGACCGTGAGGGACCTGAATTCGGATCATGATAAGAGAATTTGATTGGTATAAGATGCTTGAGACTAGAGAATAGATATTAATGTTGTACTTGGAGTCGAGGGAAAGTGAGATCTGTACTCACGCGATAGAATGGGAAGGATTACCTCCACGACATGTAGTTTGCAATTTCACGTCCTTGAGAGAAGTCGGGGGTCCAGTCGAGGTATATGTCGGAGTTAGTGAAGGCAGCCAAAAGTCAGGGAGTTTGCTTTTTAGCGATTCAGCTTGTTCCCGCTCGATCTCACGAAGAGCAGCCTCTTCAGCCTCTCGGGCGAGATTCTCAATAACTGAAGAATCAAAGGCGAACTTGCGCTTCGTCCCTCGCGCTTGCGTGAGACATGAGAGAAAGCTTAAGTCGCTGAGACACAGAATGGACTCACTTTCATCAGCACCCGCTTTCGTTCCCGTGGCTGATGGTGGAGCAGACAGGCCCAATTGACCCATCTCGAAATCTCTCAACACGCGCTCCCTGGCAGCTTCCTTTGCCCTTGCTTTCTCCTCCTCCGCCTCCAGAGTCAGCGTCTCTAGCTTCTTCTTCTGTGTCTGTATGTCCTTTTTCTGGGTCACTGAGCAGGTCAACGTCAAATAACCAAACGTTTGGAGTAATAACTCACAGAGATCAGTGTAAACACATTCCTTGCAGAAAAGATGCCCTTCACCACAAGCAACAGGTTCTCGAGCACGGTTCAAGCACAATGCACACGCATCAAAACGCCGCATCGATTCATTTCCTAAACGTTGCTGACAAGGGTAAGCGCCGTGTTTTGCAGCACTACAGTAAGACATACTCGTTTAGTACCGTAGTCTAACTTCTTGTACTCAGCATAGCTGAAGATCGATGAAGCTGTATTGTTCTTGCTATGTTTTGTCATTTTTTAAAATGTAGCAGACGGATGGTTTGAACCAGCGACGCTTCTTTGTGCAGATGACTAAGCAACATCACTTCTCCGTTGTTTTCTTTTGCTTTATTTCGAGACGAACCCCAGAACGAGGCAGTCCGCCTCGTGCTCTTTATTAAAGGCCGACATGTTCGGTTGCGCGTCCACTTTCGACTCAAATAGGTCAGGACACTGGGGAGGAACGTCGGCGTCTCCATAACAAAGCTACAACGACCTGTCCACTATGTATGATCACTTATCTTTCTATTTTCATTTGAGCTAACTCTTGATTAGACATAGACAATCCCTACAGTTTACAATGCGCTTTAATCCATCACATTATTTGGCAGCCGCTATCGTGTTGTCGGTCAGTACTAAAGGCGCATCAGCTGCTTCAGCATCCACTCCCGAACTCCAATCACCGGGGATTTCTGGATCAGCACAATCAGGGTGGACGTGGCCGTTCCATCGTTCTAAATCATCCAACGTACCCTCCCATAATGTCGCCCTTGCTGATGATGTCGTACTTCGTGGAACGCCGGCTGCGTCGGTCCTTCGTCGCCACTCGTCTGCGCATCATAGACGAAGAATCCATCCTTAACGGCATTCTCAATATTAGGTGAGTTCATTTTCACGTTTGTCTAGGTTATTGTCCTGACACACACGCCGAAGATTTATAGGTTTCTTGCAAAATAGAGGATCCTGTTGTCCTTCAGAGATCTCTAGACGAGCCTCTCGCGCTATTCCCATCAACACACTCTTTTGTTTGATGTCGGGACTTGTATGTAATACCTGACCCGACAAAGAAATACACGCTTGTTTCTTGGCGAGGCCCTAAGCTGCAAGATAACGAACCGCTTTTCATTAAACCTTCGTATAACAACACTTGTCCGCATCTTTGTACTTGGGGCCAGGCGTTTTATTGGGCTAGACACTCACTTCTCGAAGCCCGCCAAAAGTGCTCAACTCCCATTGGCTCTTTATAACGAGCCTTCTCTTCCCGCTACCCAATCCGTCTCACAGTTCATCTTCTCCTAGGGGACCCGTTCAATCAGGTGTGCGATAGCTGACTGATAGACCTGGAATGACAGTTCCTCCTAGCGTCTAAGTAGAATCGAACGTACCTGAAGGCTCTCTGGCTTGGCGTGTGTTATAGCAGGCTTTCCAGTGGCACAATTCACGCGTTGACTCAATCAACGTTGTTCACCATCTGACTTCGGTCTCTGAGGACGTTATAAGGCGATTGAGTTGATGTCCCGTTCTTCAAGTTGCTCCTACCCCAACCTTTCGTACCAGATCATCACTCACAGCTCTCACGCGGCTCAAAGGCATGTCAAGACATTCTACGATATGTCACCGTCACAAAACGCTCTCTCGTTCCAGCTCATAATGGCAGGAAAGAATACCACCGCTTCGTCTAAAGTTCAGACTGGTGTAAGATCCTGTTTCTTTACTTATTATCCGTATCTCGAACTCTCGCAGTCTAAAGCTGGCAGGGTTCCGACCGCTACTCGAACCCAGACTACGACTCGTAATAAGACTATTGGAGGCGGCATTCCTAAATCGACAACTGGTGCCCCAGCAACCCAGAAAGCGCCCACCGGAGGCAAAGTGCCGAAGAAGATATCGGCCGGTTAGATTAAGATAGTTCAGCTATCCGGAAGATGACAAACTTCAGAATGACGAATCAGATTATGCAACCACTAGTGTTACGATGCCCAAAACAACAAATGATAAGTAATAAGAACAACTCGATAATGATCATGTCAAGAAATAGAGTCTGCCCCAACCAGATTCATCCGCATGTCGCTATGATCGCAATCTATCACCAGTTTCGTTTGAATGGCAGGCCATCCATTAATTGCCCCTCATTTTCGGAGTATCCAAAGTTTAGTACTACTCCACAATGGACTGATGATTGTACTACAGGGTAGTACGTCTCGGCAGTCGTATCACCAAGGAATCAGTTAAGTACACAGGTTTCTCTGGTTTCCTTGATGAAATATGTAGTTTCTAGGTTTTTAACCCCGCGGCTCGGAAAGGAAGAGAATATGTTCAGTACACAAAATCATAAGCTACGCCTGACTACAGATTGATGCCATAAATCTACAGAGACAATGTTGATATGAAAACATTTCAAGAGGAAGAGTCGACAGAGTTGACCACATGACCAGAATGAAATTCCATGTCAGAAAACGACAGATTTAAAACCGTAAGGTTAAACATGCAGAAAAGCACTGGTGTTTTTGGAAAGTACTCTGAGAAGATGCGCTGTAAGAATACAATGGACTTCGCATGCAAACTCAGTCTTCCTTCCTTATGACAAGTCTGTCGAAGGAGGACAGGCTTCCACAAACAAACGGCCAAATAACTATTGTCCCAGATCCTCGCCAATGTATGATACGGTCTATAGAATTCACTATGAAGACAACAAGATCCTTGTGGAACATTCATTCATCAGAGCCAGGGTAGCTTCTTTCTAGATTGTGATCTTTCCCGATAACTGCAACTCTGTATACGACCGAAGATGCAATATATTTCGTGGGTGTATCGCAAGAAGCCCCTCGTAGGTCCTGACGTAGTCCGGATTCTAACAAGAGTGCGCGAGGCGGTGCATTGGACTTGATTGATTCCAGATGAGACGTAACGCCGTGCTTTGCTGGTTTCCCGGCCTCAATAAAGATGCCGTGTGATTTGATTGGGAATTAAAGGAGCGTTACGCGATGCATGAAAGGAGAGGCCAGCTGGGCCGTCCGATCCACTTGTCTTGATCTCGAGTAAGAAATCCCGAAAAGATCAAATGGACACCGGTGACCATACTACATCTCCTTAATTCCTGACATTAAGATGAGAAGCATCATAACAGGAGTCGAACATGAAGGCACCTGAACATTAGGAGGTTTACCTCGTACGGGAACTAACCAAGCGGAACGAGAGTATGGCGTAAGAGCAGTTCGGTGCGGGAAGGTATCAAGATGGGCTTTACCTTTGTGTAAGGCATCAATTTCAAAGACTCCCATTAGGTTCGAAGATCACGACGGGTGTACATGGGGTTAAAAGCATACTCAGGAGTGGTTGAAATTAGACACGCTCGTACCCCTACTTGCGGTATAAATCCATGAAGGGAGCCTTCCTCTATCAAAAGCAATTGTTGAGACGAAGGAGTCGAACGTAGGTTCAGAGTGATTTGTTAAGATCTAATATCACATATGAAGCTAAGGGTCGGTGGACCGGAATTCTTCCAGGTCCTTAAGAGAAAAAACCTCATCTTGTTCAACAATCGGTGTACCCCAACCTGGTTATTTTGATCTTCCGACCGTTTTCATGAAATTTTTCAATGAAGAGTTCTGCTAGCAATTATAGAGCCTCTTTCATTTTGTGACTAATCACAGGACCTTACTTTTTAGTCGGACCAAAGATGATTGGCGGAGGAACGCTGGCAATTGCGACGTTTGCCTAGTTCAGGGACTTGGAATGCATATCACGTATAAATTCATATGCAGCGTGGAGCAGGAATTGTGAAGGTTACGTTGAGGTCATTTTCGGGTACTGTCCTTTTTTGGAAATAACGTATGATCGGTGCGGTAAAAACGAAGATAGAGAGATTGAACGATAACATTTCTCTTGAGTATAAATGACATTCAGTAACTTTCTACGTGGTTGAGGGCTTCCGCACTCTAGAGTCTGGGGGATCCATTGAAAGCTAGGTCGTACTTGGTAATTAACCTGCATCCTATCTTAAAGCTTAAAGCTTCAGCTTATCATTCAAAGCCTTACAACTACGTTGCAATCTGTCAGGAGGTTCGTTTGAGAATCAATCTTCCAACACACACCGTCACTGCTGCATTAATTGAACGAATAGGAACAGTGCTCAATTATACTCAGATTGTCATGACCCCTGGAGTCTTCATGGTGAGTGTGAATGCCCGCAACATCGCCGAGTACTCTTCACGAGCAGTTGAAACCTTTGAGCACGAGTCCTCACAGACACATGGCAATGTCATTGAGGCTGGAGAAGACAGCTTTCAGGTCTTGGTCAATCACTGCACTAATAGTCTTGTTGACGTGTTGAAAGTAGACTGTGGTACCTTCAGAGGGTGAGCAAGGGGAGAAAAGTGTTTGCGGAAGCGAGGAGAAATTGAAATCCTCAAGAGAAAAGTCATGACGTGTCGAACTCGGATCGTCGGATCGACACCAACATTTCCAGACAATTATTTCACTCATCTCACGCTTCTCGAACATGATAGCGTTATCCTGAAAGTTCTCGAAGTCGATGGATGGCTTGGCGCAAGTCCTTGAGAACCAGTGCTATTCAACCACAATCGAATGCGCGACTCTCAGCGCGAGGTTAGATGGGACATCGACGCACTTATGCTTCTAGATGATATCTAAAAAAGAAAGGCCTGCCTTCTTTCGCAAACGCGGCGGCGTTCAGATATAATATCAATATCGGGCCACGGGCTGGATTTGACAACTTGACTTCTTGAACCATTAGTCTGGAATGGGTTCAGACATTCTATAATTGAATATATCCAGAACCAAAGATCGATTCTCTCCTTCTCTCCTTCCCTCCTTCCTTCCTTCCGGCATGAACCAGACACGCACAGAGATCAAATCATGGGACACGAGAGAATGAGACCATTACTTAGAAACTATAATATTCCTTACTGAAGGTGAGGAAAATGTGGCAATGCGGTTGAGCAGGACATCGGCACACCAACGGCGCTGTCAAAGCGTTTCGAGACGAGGAAAGTCCAGAATCGCGTTGTTTATGCGCGAGCTACTGTGTAAGGAGTCCAAGGAACTCTGCACACGGAGCTTATGACATTTCTGAGAACTGCCGATTATGCTAATGATTCCAGGTCGGACGCACATTATGACATCGTGTGTCGATGGTAATGTGGGCATAACGGGTAATCGGCCGAACAGACCTCCTATCTCTCGTATGTATAAAAATGAGAGAGACATTTAAGCACGAAAAGTTGGAAGAAAGCGGGTCATGAGGGTAAGTACACATGTGCGGTACATATACTGAATCTGAATATTCAATTTCACTCTTTCTGAATAGGTCATCACTGGTACTACTGTTGCGAACGATGCCCCTGACTCTTTTTCCAGCCCCAGATTTAATGACCTTCTCAGTATCTCCAACCAGCACGCTAACGCTCACTCGACTTGTGTAGCAAGTGTTGCACAATCTTCCGGACTCTTTCCTACCCGGCACTTCAATCCCGGTATCGACACAGATGAGGAGACACCACTCCTTGGTGAACAAACCCCCACAAACCCTGCTGGCACTGCAAGCCTTCTGGAAGGGGCTTTTATGGTAAATTTCGCTGAACTTGTGGAGAGCTGGTAGCCCTCATACCCATCTGTATGCTAGTTATTCAAAACCTTCGTCGGCACAGGCGTCTTGTTCCTCGGAAAAGCGTACGTTATCGGTATCAGAAAATCGCCTGACGTGTTCACCGAACAGTTTCTCCAGATTCTTCAACGGGGGCCTCCTCTTTTCCATCATAACACTTGTTGTAACCGCTTCCATCTCTGGCTATGTGTTCCTTCTCCTTCTGGAAATCAAACTCGTCGTACCGGGCAGCTTTCAGGGTATGTCTTCTCAATTTTTCTACTCTTTTCTCTACTTAGCCACCTTGACTAAATGCAGACATTGGCGGTGCCCTCTATGGGCCTCGCATGCGCTACATAATTCTCGGATCCATATTCGTTTCTCAAATAGGTCTTTCGGCAGCTTACATGATCTTCGTGGCGGAGAGTCTCCAGGCGAGTATCTCTTACGTTTGCTTCTTAAAGCTTTCTAATTATCCCAATAGGCTTTTATACTGGGCATAACCCATTGCGCCAAACTCATCACATTAAAATGTCTCATCCTTGTTCAGTTCTTCATCTTCGTTCCGTTTGCGCTTGTACGAGATATTGCGAAATTGAGCACGACGGCTCTGTTAGGGAATGTATTGATCGTATCGGGGCTCTTGTACGTCTTTGGTGCGGAGGTTTCAATTCTGGGCTCGCAGGGCGTTGCGGATATAGAAATGTTCAACCCCAAAGACTTTCCATTATTCATTGGGTTTGTTGAATATTCTCAGGGAACTGATAATATACTGATCTTCTCGGAAAAGAACGGCAGTTTTCTCGTGCCAAGCCATAGGACTCGTACGTTGTCATTTATTCTTGTCAGAGCTTTCACCTAACTCGTGGATAATATCCTAGTTTATCCCAATAACTGGTTCCTTACGTGAACCACGCAGGTTTTCTTCCATGGTCAAGGTGGTTATGGTTGCCGTGACTCGTAGGTCTCACATTTCGTACTCATTTATACATATACTCAATGCTAGCTATCGAAGTCCTATTCGGAGTTGCTGGTTCTCTCGGCTACCTAGCATTTGGCTCAAAGGTCGAGACGGTCATTCTCATCAACCTCGACTCATCGAGGCTCTCCGTCCAAATCGTACGACACCCTCTTTTCTATCATCCCTCAATCTCCGTCTAACTTGGCCTTCTGTAGGTTCAGCTCTTCTATGCTCTATCCATCCTTCTCTCCACCCCGATCCAATTTTTGCCTTCGATTGATATACTTGAAAAGTGGATCTTCGGCTCGCTCAGCGGTAAACCTGACATGAATATCAGGTCGCGGGAGAACGTCATTAGAATCGGGATGGTCGGGGTTTGCGCCGCGATCAGTTGGGCTGGGAAGGCGGACTTGGGAGAATTTGTAGCGCTCATCGGATGTTTAACTTGGTGCGGCCTTGTCTTCCCCCACACGCCTCTAAAGTTGCTGATGCGTGCTTAGTGTGCCCTTGTCATATATATACCCACCGATGCTGCACTACCGTGCATGCGCAAGGTCGAGGAAACAGAAGATAGTAGATATCCTACTGGTAGTTTTGGGGATTGTGGTGTGCATATATACAACTGCTCAGACAGTCAAGGTAACATATTGTTGTTAGATTTTCAACTTGTGTTCGCTGATATGTGCGCATCCTATAGCTTATGCTCGAGCCCGCTGGGGGACCCCCGAAGTTGGGAACCTGCCTCGTCCCACCTCCGACGTGATTCTCACCCCGATCCGATGAACTTGACAATCACGAGACTCTGGGACAGATAGACTGAGCCCTTTGCGTCATATTTTCTGATAAGCGATCTGTCTATTCATCGAGATCTGTAGTCCCAATCGTGCTACTCACTACATTGAATGTCGTCAGCAGGAAGATGTTCATGACTCGGAACTTAGAATACAACGAACAGAGGATTTCGAATGCATGCTCCACTGCCTCCCTCAGCCTCTCAAGACAATGCTATGATTTTACTGTGGCTCGGCCTTTATCTCATCTCAAATTAATCATATTTGCGTTTGAACGTCTATTTTGAATATCAGAACTAGAAGTTTTATTTTCACTTCTAACGTTCTACACACGTTCGCGTCAGATGCAGCCTGGGTATCGTTACTCTCCATGAGGTCGTGTGAATATTTCAGCAAAACCCTGGCTGTCTTGTTGATCGTTCTGAAGACTGCATAACCTCAATGACTTCGTTTCCACTACCAGACGTACAATGCAATCCAGATGTATGTTCTTACATGTCTGCCTTGTGCTCATCCCTCAGCTGCGCTGACATAATCGACTCTTTGACTGGAAACTTGATTTGGGATATATATCGAACAATCGTGGGTATAAGGCATCTCATTGTTTTTGTTAAACATAGATTAATGCACTGGTAAGCTGATAATTTCCACATTGTGAGAGGGTTCGCAGTTTCCAATCCATAAGCATCTCAATGCCCCAGGTAAACAGTAGAAGCGCGTATGGATTTCCGTCCTCCAAATCTGCCCAAGGGCCTACTTCCGTAACTTCTTCCTTCTCTTCCAAGAGAAGCCTGCTGATAAGTTTCTTTCCAGAATCCTCAATATCAAGCACCAATAACTTTAAATCGCCCAGCGTCTGGCCATATGGAGTTGGTTTCCTTCGAAGTGTCGTTCGGGAAGTGTCAATGATAGAATCACAAGCCCATTGAGTAGAATCCTTGGCAATGTGCTCTGCCTCTGGTTGGAGAGGGTGTGGTGGACTAGCTGCTACCGAACTAAAGAAGAACGAAGATGAGAGACGATATTGTACTATTACGACCAAGTGTTTGGTGTAAAGCGTGATGCAATGTGTTCCAAAGGTGTTCACTCCCAGAAGATGTTCACACCTACCAAATAAGGAACATTCGGCTTCGACGGGGCATCTTGAGGGGTTTCTGATGGGTTTTGAGAGGCTGTGATGCGTGATGGGTACCAAAAGTGTTCAATTCGCGGGCCTATATGATGTAATGACGAGACAGAATCTGAACTTGGGCTGGAAAAAAGTGGCTCAAGCGCAGTGAAGAGGGATCCGAAGGACTAGGATCACTTCTCACTGACAAAGATTGAGGGTGTAGAATAATACAACGATCAGATCCTCAGAGGCTCGCAAGTAATGCAGACGGACGTATTATACCTGTAGAATAATACGACGATTAGATCTACGCGATCCGGGATTAATTAGGTATCGAGTAGCCATAGTAAATGCTCACCCTCAGAGTCGCAAGTAATGCAAAAGGTTGAGGGTGGCGAGTTGTCTACAAGTAAAATATGGGTGGTCGAAATTAAGGTTTGATGCAAAGACTGGCAAACAAGAGGGTGAAGAGGTTGTCGCGAAACGTAAAACAAAGGAACTACCGCCACCGCCGCCATGCCCGCCGCAGTCCGCAGAGTCCAATACTCAACAGAGGTAATGAGTGCACCTTGTACTGATGTTGTCCTCCATGAGAGACGTATCGAAACCACATGTGCAGCCGAAGATCTAATCAAATTTTATCAGATTTAAGTGATGAGTGAAGTTTGAAACCCAGGTTAAGTACTAACTATCTCAAAACCTCCAGCGAGGGATACAGCATAACATCACTCAGAGTCTGTTGCCGTCTTGAACGTTTCTCCGGCAGGTTGTTTTGGGCATCGCAACACACTAGTGGATAACGTTGTATAATCCGATTGGTCATTCCGGAAGTTTGTCATTTTAAACCGGACAGCTGAATTACATTAATCTAACCGGCTGATACCTTCATTGATCCACCAGTTTCGTCTAATTGGGGCATGCCATTCGTCAATTGCCCCTCACTCTCGGAGTATTCGAAGCTTAGTACTCTCACTGGTCATCCAACAGCACGAATGACCCGTCATCTTAATATCTGGAATATCCACTATGGTGACTCGCCAGACATTGACATTGTGTTCTGTGCGTGATTACGAAACTGACTGCAATGACAGCCAACACATGGATGCAACAGCTGCAGGCCATATATAAAGTGCGGCCTCATGCATTCACACGTGGCTTCCGTGCGGTCAATGACTCTACGTGCCCCACGACTTCATTGTATAGATACATCGAGAAACCTTCGCTTAGCCTGAAATCTGCAGACCGTCGCCTCTGAGGAGATTCAATTCGTTATCATAGTAAGCCATCTTCGACGAGTCGACGTCATCTAGGTGCCTCTTGTCTAAATGTTTCGCAATTTGGGAAAAACAAAAAGTAGGAAGAGTGCCGCGTGGAAAAGGGAGGTTAAGGCAGACGATGTGTTCCTAAGCGACCCCAGAGAGAGTGATATGGTTGTTCCGTAAGCTGCGTTTCTTCGTCCAACGTCGAATTGAACTTTAACGTTTAGTGGCAAGGATTATGGGGCCCTCTGGTTCAGGGAAGAGCACGGTAAGGACTATGAAGCTATAGTTGTCTCCGGCTTTGTACCTTACCGCTCTCAGTTCATCAACATTCTAATCGGTCAAGAAGTTGCGTCTGTTGGCCACGAACTCCAATCTCATACCGCGTACATCCAGCACTTCACTCTAACTCATCCTGATTATCCAAATCGTCGTATCGTAATCATTGACACTCCCGGATTCGACGACACCGATATCGACGATCGGGAGATTTTGCGGCGCATCGCTGTGTGGCTGGCTCGATCGTAAGCGTTTTATTCAAAGGACTGTCTTCTGGTGCCAATTGAACTTTCCATCTAGTTACGATGCCAAAATGAGGCTTGCGGGAATAATCTACCTTCACGAAATCACTCAGCCCCGCATGCTTGGCACGTCGCGGAAGAATCTTGATTTGTTCACGAGGTTATGTGGACCAGAAGCAATCAAGAACGTCATCCTGATCACTACTAAATGGGATGAACTTTCCAGCGAGGGAATTGGAAAGCTTCGAGAGTCACAGCTGAAGGGGGAGCATTGGAAACACATGGTGAACATGGGATCCCGCATTCACCGTTTTGATGGTACACAGCGTTCGGCACGGCGTATCGTCAACTATATTCTCGCAAAACAACCGCTTGATGCAGTGCAAATACAGACAGAATTGGTGCAGATCGGAGACCTTCTTGCAGAGACAGAGGCGGGGCGTACTCTGCGATTCACTCTCCAGGAACTCTTGAAGATGCAAAAGGCTATGTCTACTAAAATGCAAGGTAACTCTGAAGGCGATCCTTCGATGCATGGGAAGGCACTCGAAAACGAGGAGAAGATTCGGCAGACTCTGAAGCAAATCAAAGAGCTGAATATTCCTCTGTCTCGAAAGATTACAAGATTCCTTGGATTAGTGGTGAGTGATGACCTGCCATCAACCCGAATCGAATCATATCGTCAATTCTTCCAGTAAATACACTTCCGTAGTTGATAGGGGCAAAGCACGTATGATAATTTTGTTTTCCATGTATCTAACTTTTGGAATAAGTCATCTACTTATGCCATGAAGTCTCTTCTTCTTTAGTTGCACCAGTTGAAGGGGGCAGCTGTTACATTTGTAGGAAATGATCTCTCGGACAAACAAATCATTTTCTTTAACTGTTTTTTGATTTATTAAATAATTTATACTTGGAAAACATGTTAGAAATGACATAACATGTTTCTGATTGATGTTTCTCAAGAAACATATAAAATTTCCTGAAGTAAAGGCTCCTGACAAATCAATTTCCAATTGCATTGGGACACATGGATGGAGTTGACCTCCATTGTTAAGGAAAACCCATTGTCCAAAAATTTATTCTCTGCTGCATAGACTCCACATTCTCACTGTTGAAACTACAATGTCTCCAAACCTCACTGATTCTGTTATGCCATTCATCCATGCTATCTCCATCTGCAGAGCAGATTGGAATCATAATAAGTTTAATTGGAACTCTCCCACTGCCAACTTTGACAAGTGGTTGAAGGTCTTGAAGATCCACATCTCTCTGCTCAGACTTAAATCATATGTCTTCAAGCCATTTACCATAACACTGAGCACTATCAATGAGCCTATGGCATATCAAAACTGGACATCAAACAATGATCTTGCATGGGCAGTCATTCTTACCATGCTGGGTGAGTCAGAATACAATGGCCTAGACAACAGTAAAACTGCAGCTTACTTCTATAGTCAGGTCAGGACTTGTGCCAAAGGTGAAGGATTTGTCTGCATAATTGCACTCATCCAGGAGGTGTTGAAGATTCAATGTTTGTTGGCTGAGGCCCTGACAAAAATGGCTAGATGCATCTGCAATATTGTCAACCAAATCTTCTTCATCTGAACACTTGACAAGGACCTGTTCAAGTGTGTAGTGCTCATGAACAGTCTCAACAGCTTGCAGTACAAACCCACTCAGGCCAAAGTCTCCTGGGGCTTTGCTGATTCCTTAAAAAAGAACCTCTACATTACTGACCACATCAGAAAGCCCTTGGCAACTGTACAGAACTTCACAAACCTGAAGACTATGAATAGTGGCTTATCAACAGACACTGCCCTTGTGGCCATGGCATGAAGTAGGTTCAGGTCACCAAAACTACATTTGCCTGGACATCATCACTCCACCAGCATCAAATGCTGCCACATGCCTCATAAATGGATGACCCTATGCTGGACATGAGTCACCATTATGTGCACATTCCAGAGGAGCTATACAGAAGGCTGGCTTTGAGGCTGCATGTAACATTGCACAGGCAGCAATTGAAGACCAGAGGCAAGGGCACCAATGGAGGGAAGGGGGGGCACAAAGGTTTATGTCCAGCTCACTGGGCCAAAGGGAAAGCTTTACCTAGTTGAAGAGAGGAAGCTTGGAACGCTGCAGACTTTGAGCACAACCACCATGTTTGTGAGCTCAATCACTGACAGCCTACCCATTGAATCTGCTAATAGTGATGAGTGGGAAAGATGGGTTACAACAGTCAAGGGAGATTAGGAGGAAGAAGTTTAGCCCAAGACCTCCCTTGACTTGAAAGATTATTACAATCAGAACCCAGAAATCACACTCTCTGCTGCCAATGAACACTCATTCTTTGTGGACACTGTGCATATTTTGTCTTGCAAACTGGATTTCCTCACCATCCTACCCATTGCTCCCAGAGTTGTGAAAGGCATTGGAGGATCTACAATTGCAGCTCATAAGACTCAATACAGCTAAAAACACAACTCTGATGCTTGAAAAGGCCTTATATGTCCTCAACTCTACAGTTTGCCTCATCTCAGTTAGCCGAAATCTCAACTGATGATTGCACCTATTCTTGCTTTGATCATGAAGAAGTCCAAATTACTATTGCCAAAAGACCCCTATTGAAGAGAGGACTCTATATGGTAGATCTATCAAGTGCCAACTATTGAACATGCACTTGCCACTATTGATATGAAAACTTGGCATAGAAGTCTAGGTCATGCTAACTATCAAGCTATACACCAGCTTTCCTGCAATTGGAGGATCAAAGGTGTGCTCACCTCTTCCCTCCATTGTTTGCTGCAGCTGCATCCTTGGAAAGCAAACCAGATTGCCAGTGCCAAAACTGAGGTGGGAGGAACACAGGGATGAGCAGAAGCTGGAAATAGTTTGGCTGGATCTATTTGGACTAGTGAAAGTCTGCTCAAGATCAGGCAACCATTATATATTAGACATAGTGGATGACTGTACCAGTATGGTGTGGTCTAGCCCATTAAAAACTAAGGATGATGCTTTTCAGCCCTAAAAATTTAGGAGCAAGCACAAGAAAATGAAACTGGTTCAAAAGTAGGAAAATATTGCATTGAATTTGATGGCCAAACTGAGCAGTGGAAAGATGGAGACAAGGCTTGGATTAAGAGGTGTGATGATGGAACATGGCACACCTTATACATCAGCATAGATTGGGAGGGTCAAACAAATGCACAGAACTTTGATGGGAGAGGCAAGAGCAATGAGAATAGATGCTAACTGCTGGGACAAGTTCTACTTGACAGCAACCCACCTTCATGCAAAAATGCCCTAGAAAGAAAGACCCATTATGAAAAATGATTTGACTATATCCCTGACTACTCAATACATGTAAGAAATTGGATGCAGAACTTTTATTTTTATTCCAATGCACAATCCCAAAACATGCCCCCAATCTATTGATTCAGTATTGATTGGGTGTGGACAAGATTTGAAAACATATTGATGCTGGGATAGAAAGAATAAAAAGATCTATCAATAATAACCACATGAAACTCATGGAATGTCATCAGGTATCTTTGACAAAAGAACACTCACACACAATCAACTCAACAGCCCACTGCTGAACTACCAATCCTATCTCTTCAACAACTTGATGACTCAGCTTCCTCAACACAAGACTAAGACAATAACCTTGAAGCTCTTGACATTGACATCCTAGGACCTGAATCAATACCACAGATAATAGAAAATATAGAACCAGAACTAGCAAATGACAATGCACAACAGGCTGAGGTTGTCCTGCAAAAGATCTGACCATGCACAACAGCCAATGAAGAAGGCAGTGAAGGAAGGAGAGAGGGGGCTCACACAGATGGAAAAGATGATGGAGGAGATCAGAGAGGGTGCCAAAGGAGTAAAGGAGCACAAGGAAGGAAGACAAACAGAACCTGTTGAGGAAGTGGTTGAAGAGGCACCACCACCCATTGCCAGACAAATGCCCGATGTGGAACAAGCACTTGCACATGCCAAAATTCATCATGACCATGTACTAGCTGTCATATCTCAAATGGGTGACATTGAATCCCCTACCATCAATTGAAGAGGAGCCAAATACATGGAAGAAGCCACAAAAGAGGCTAGATGCAAGAAAATGAGAAAAAGCATGCAAAGAAAAGTTGAACTCACTAAAGGAGATTGGAGTATGTCAACCAATCCCATAATTAGATGTGCCTCAAGGACAGAAGATACAAAGGGCAACTTATTTTCAAAATGAAAAGAGATGAACATGGAAACCCTGTTTAGTATAAGGTGTGCTTGGTATTTAAAGGATATGAGCAGATATATGGAAAGGACTACAACAGGACCATGTCACTGACTGTGCATATGGTATCTTGGCAAATTTCCTCCACATTGCAGTGACAGAGGGCTGGGATGCTGCACAGATTGATGTTAAGACAGCATTCCTGAATGAAATACTGCCAGAGGATGAAGTTTAGTATATGGAGCAGCCAGAAGGCTTCAAAGAACCAGAGAAGGAAAGTTGGATGTGCAAACTACTATGTAGCCTGTACAGGATGAAGCAGGCAGGAAGGATTTGGTAGAAGATGCTCAATAAGAGAATGCTATCATGGAGGTTCACCCATCTTGCATCTGAGTCATGCATTTATTACAAGAAGGTCACTGACAGGTACTGTCATTGCTGCTGTCCATGTCAATGACTTCCTTTCCATAGCAGACTACAAAGACAAGAATGAATGCTTCAAGGTACAATTGTGGGAGACCTGGGCTATCTCCAACTTGGAAGACCTCAATTGGTATATTTATTGAGTGGATTGAGTGGAATGATGCAGAGAAAACTGTAGCCCTATCCCAATCCATATTCATTGACTGCATAGTGCAGTAATATATGCATTGCTGTTGCTACCAGACCCAACATCACATTCACTGTCAAACAACTCACCCAATTTCTAGATAACTACAACAGATCACACTGGAATGCTAGCATTTGCCTTCTATGATACGTAAAAGCTTTTAGAGACCTATAATTGTGCCTTGATGCCTCATTTACCTTACCATAAGGGTTCACAGATGTTAATTGGGCAAGTTGTCTAGATACTAGAAGGAGTACAAGTGGATACACCTGATCTCTAGGGGCATGGGCAATAACATGGTCTGTGTGAAAGCAATAGACTATAGTAACATCCCCATGTGAGGCCAAGCATATAGCTGCCTATGAGTTGACCCAGGAATGCAGATGGTTCAGAATATTAATGAAGGAGATTGGCTGGAACTTTACAACAAAGCCTACAACCCTATTCTGTGATAGCAAAGCAGTGATAATGCTTTCCAAAGTCTCAACTGCCCATGCTCAAGTAAAACACTTTGACATCAAGTACCATTTCATCTGAGAGCAAGCACAAATGGGTGAGATAATCATCAAGTATGTTAACACCAGGGATGCATTTATAAAGGCACTATCAAAGCCACCTTTCCTTTCACTATGCCAGATGCTGGAAATATCCCAAGTACAATCCATATGCAAGGAGGAGAATGACATCATGTTTGTGATAACAAGGAGTGTTGGAGAGGCAATAAGGTACTGCAACACAACATCAGGACTAATTATCTGACAAGGTACCAATATAAGGACCAATGCCTCTTATTATCTAAAGTATATATATCTTAGACCATATACATAGGACTCTCAGTTTGTTGACATGCACTGAGGGTACATTGCAATATCTATAAATGTGCTACTTGAACACTAACTACCAATACCTAGATAAGAATGATGTGTTGTTGTCTAGGTACTTAATGAAAAGTTTGTTGACATGCACTAAGACTAAGACTGACATGTTGTTATCTAAGTACAACTCATACCTATGTTGTTGCTACTGTCCATTTAGATTGCAACATACAAAACTCTTGTATTAAATACATTTTGGTCACTGTCAATATACCCAATTCCTTTTGTGACTTGGATTAGTCATTGCCACAATGCCACTGCTCATACCTGGTAATTTTGTGTTGAACTTGTCTAGGAATCTATGGTCTATGTAATTTGTGCAGTGGCAACAGTAGATGATGTTATTTCTGATGCTTAATCAATATTATATTGAAAGATATCTTTCCATTCTAAGTGCAAATTCTTGTTGAAAAACAGACCAATTAATTTTGTTGTGCCTTTGATTTGAAGACATGTTGAAGAGTGTTTTGAAATGTAGAGTCCATCTCATGGAAAATCAGATTATAAATGTTAGCAACACCAAAGTTTTCTGACATAGGATTACTTTAAGTCAGAACTGAGACTGCTAGGTATTGGATTCTAGCAAGTCACACTAATTTAAGATAGCAAGTTGTTCACCTTGTATTGTGTGAACTGACTAAAAATAGTACTGACAATGAGAAAACTAAATTTTGAGCCAGTCATTAAAGCTAATGAATGAATCCATGCTATTATGAAGCCATAAGCCAAACCTAGGTCCTCATTTATATGCTGATCTTGGACCTATGTAGCATTTGCTCTAAGACTGCAATACATTTTTCTTTCAAAATTATGAGCTTATGTTGAAGACCACCCACACACTATAAGTGACAATGTCCAGTAACTCTGATCATCAATATCATTCCTGGACAATATACTATATATACAGCATCATGAATGGTCACACCCTTGGTCAAGTACATGCAGACTGAAGGTGAGTGCTCATACATTTATATCATGCAATGGACACTTCACTTACTCTATCTTAGAATACAGTACTCATACAGTGGCTCAAAAAACTGTCCCAATGTTTCATACTTTTTGAAAGATGACATTGGCATGAAGGATGGGAAGTGCCTAAATTCCTGATTAAATTGAGTAAAATACTATAGCATCATAGCTACAAAATGGATCCAAGCTTATGTAATTAAAATCAAAACTGATGGAGCAATAGCCATTTTAAAATATTCACTCATTGGGACAGTTTTTTGAGCATCTAATTTTATTCCTGTTTTAGTCAGAAACAAGGATTAATTTGCATGTGGGAATACAGACAGAGTCATGTGACCATGTTTGGATATATTTGGGAGTGGTTCAAGTTGGTTGAACCACATCTTGACCTTAAACCACCATTATAAAAGCTACTCCTCCTGCACAACACTCTACTGTTGCTTCTCTTCTTGCTGAAGAGTATTCTCTGCATCAGATTAAGGCTAAAACTGGTCTAGGGAAGTCTACTATTGGGAGGATTGGTAGAGAGTTGGAGATGGACAAGGAAAACCATCCTAGAGGCCACCCTGCTAAGCTTACTCCACATGATAAACAGGCTATTGTTTGACAAATCTCAACTGGGAGACTTGATACAGCTGTACAGGCCACCAATTTTATCAACAACATCATTTTCAACCCTGTCAGATTGCTTCCAATTATACATTTGATAAAGGTTTATATGGTCTCAAGTGAGGCTCTATTTTCTGATCAATAAATTGGCACTCTCCTTACTAAGATAATCCTTATAATCCAAGACTGTGAAACACTAAAGCAAACATAGGTTTTTGAGGGCACAAGACAACAGCACTATAACTTATAAACAGATAGTTGAATTTACTCAACAAATTTGTTGGTCATTCTCCTTGATAAGAGCAGAGACTATCAGGTGACAACTCAAGACTGAACAGATTATTTGCATTCCTAAGTGAAGTTTAAGATCTCTTTGTATTGTCTATTTAACAAATCTAACTGAGTCTGCGTCATAGAGACTACTGGAAGAATTTTGTGAGAATAATTGAACCAGCAGCTGTGCCACACCAGCAAGCTGTTAGAATCAGTCTGGGGAGAAACTAAGGTTGTAGTAGCTAATAAAGGATTTGTTTGAGTAGATCATCTGGTACTGGAAATAGAAATGTGTGTTTGCATAACTAGAAATAATAACAATATGGCTTATGCTGGTTATCTAGGGCATCTCAGATGCAGAAAGATTGAAATTTGAAGACTGACCAATCTTGTCTACATGTACAATATGTACAAACACAATAATGTAATGACACATAATGCAAAGCAAATTAAAAGATATGTAGTTAGGCTATGTGAGGTCTCTATTACTTGCTGTGTGAGGTCATCTGCTGAAAATGATGTGGCTCATCAGTAAAAGAGGCTTTCCAGTCCTGCTTCATACAAATAGGCTGGACATAAGGGGTTTAGACAGATTGTCTCCTTTTTTTTGGTACCTTGACATATTTATGCAAACTACAAAGTAGTCCTTATATTCTTTAGCAGACAAGATTTCACCATAGATTTATTGAAGTCTGGAGCCACCCTTACTCATGCACAATTTTAACCTAGACTAGTACCCATGAAAACCTCAGTAGTCTCTGTACATGACTTAGAGGTCACTGTTTTCTGGTAAGAAGTTTGAATGTTCTTCTCACTGATTGAATATCTAGCACCTTCTTATCTACTGTAGATATATGTCATTTGTTGCAAAAGCAGTCAATTTCAGCCTCCTTGTTACTGTGCTTCAAGCTTGATTCTTATTTTTTTTTTCTTTTGGTTATTTTTCTAGCAATTGTTTTCTTCTTTGAAAGGACTATGCTAGAGTTGTTGCAAGCACTTTTCATAATGCAGCTGTTCAAATGCTCAAGGGAACACTGTAGGCCATTACAAGAAATTCTGAATAAATAGATTAACTGTGTGCACATGGATGGATGAGGTAGCCTACTAGCTGGACAAATGTCACTGCTTGGACAGATTGTATAAGAACATGTTCAACAGGGTTTCCTTTCAGGGAACTAACTACAAGCTATACCTATCTAGTTCAGTAAGGATCTTGATAACAATGATAGATAATTATCTCAAATAGTCATATACTTATGACATTGTATTCAAATCAGAACTCAATTCTTAATGAAGTAAAAATAGCAACAGGGATTTGACAGAGGTAAAAGACTAGGATGCTAAAATTTGAGACTCTTATAGAAAGACAAAGTCAAATATAAGTTAGACAAAAGATCTAGAGATAAAGGATGGATTGAATCAGTGGAAGAAATCTTTATCACACTGCCAATTGATGCTATGTATCATGTACAGCAATTTAGAGTATGGGGCACAGTCATGTATAGTTGGATGCTAGCAGATGATTGAACCAGCAGAAGAAGTCAATCAATATATTGATCACAATGCTAGCAGATGATTGAACCAGCAGAAGAAGTTGATTAATATATTGATCACACTAGCAATTGATGCTATGTACCACGTATAACAATTGGAGTATGGGACACAGCCATGTATGGTTGGATGCTAGCAGTCTGGTAATGCTTAAGGTATTTAGCCACCTCTACAAGACCATTATTGTATGCAACATCAATAGGTGTCCTTCCTTCTGCATCTGCTACTTTTCGATTCCATCCTAAGTCCAATAAAGCCTGTATGACACCTCCAGATCTCCATAATAAAGGCTGTGCAGTAACCAGATGAAGTGCATCAGGAGACCTTTCAGCACCTTGGCTGAGAAAGTACCTTGCTATATTATGGTTGCCATGCAGGACTGCAGTATCCAGTGCTGTCAATGATCTCTGAGTATTAGCCCTGATATGTATGAGGGATTTTTCTCTTTCAACAAGAGCAATTACAGTATCTAACTGATCTTGCATAGCTGCCCAGTGCAGTGCAGTTCTTCCATGATTGTCATGCTGGCTTATATCTACCAGTCTATTATCAAGCATGTAATGAATGATTTCTGTTGCCCCTTTCCATGCAGCATAATGAAGTAGAGGTATATCCTGAGCCCAGTCAAGCTTGACACCCACAATTCCAGGATGACCCCATTTTAGAAGGCACCTGAATAGAACATGATCCTTCATAGATATAGCTTTGCCAAGAGCTGTTTTCATTAAATACTGAATTTTCTTCCACTCTTCTTCCTTTCGAGAAATGGAAGTCCCCCACAGTGACTTACCCTCAGGTTGCCTGTAGAATGGTCTCCAAATGTATTCCATTAATTTGAACCATGGATTCCAGGTCACATCATCTTGTGAAGTAGAAGGAGATGCCATATCAGCCAACTTGTCCAAGGTGAATAGGACTGCAGGGCAAAACAAATCACATTTGGACATTAGAAGTGACTGAGATGATTCAAGACCCATGGATCTCCACATGAAGAGCAGTCCAGAAACACCTTCAAAAACAATTTGTTTGACAGATTGATTGGATGAGTAGTTTAAAACCCAGTACAGTGTGTCACATATGAATTGGTAATGCTGTAAAGTGGGATCAATGAGAAACATGACATCATTCTCTGCACTTGTGATTGATTTCATGGATAAAGCTGGCCAATGCATTTTGGGTACTTGGACAAGTCCAGACTTGAGCCACTGCCATAAGAAGCTGGAAGCACACTGCATCATATGGAGGATGTATAATGCAAGTTGTGCCAGTGGAAAGAGGAAGGAAATACGGTACGGACAGTCAAGAAAGAAAGCTGGGAGCATTTAGGATCCCAGATAGAAGAGGAATGTGAAACAAGCGATAGCAGCAACAACACCACAGATAGGAGAGGATAACTGAGATGCATAGAGGGCCAATCCAGTGAAAAAAAGAGCAACTGAACCATGGAGTATCAGCGGAAGGCTTTCAATGATTTCCCCAAGCTTCCATTTGACAGCTCCCTGGAAACGAAAGTGTCGTGTGAGAGCACGGGTTTTTGCACCACCTGGGACAATAGTGGTATATGCCTAGAATTGATATCAAATATCTCCACAATGTGCAGGTCAATGTACTAACCTGAATCCATTGTTTAGCCAGAACACTCAAGAGGGCAGTGGACAAAGACAATGCAAGACTGGCAAAGAAGAATACATTTACCCAAACATCAGTTGAAGAGTAGGTCTGACTACCTGGATGAAGAGAAGCAATAGGAACACCATTCAAGGTGGTGCTCTCAATAGCTGATTGGTTTCGAAAAGAAGGGCTACTGCGATTTGTACATGGTCAGGTTGAAGAGCCTGGGACGTTTGAATAGCGAAGGTAGTGACAACTGCCGAGAATAAAGAAGCCTAGCAAAAAAAATTCAGGGTCAGGGTAGACATTTCATATACATTCCTTATTTTAACTCACAAATATCAGGAGACCATCAATGATGTTTCGATAACCTTGTATGACATCTGTATCGTAGCTCTCTGCTTCATCGAGATAAACGTTCCACACTCGCGCATTTTCTTCAATCTCTTCTCCAGGTTTGTCTGCTTTGTACTTATCCGTATAATCGTATATACGAGCACCTGATATTTTGTCAGAATTCATAAGTAAAATTTACTGCTGACAGAACCAATGTAAGCGTTGTTGGATAAATGGGAAGCTGAATTCGGTATAACAAATGGCCTAGACTTGGACTGAGAGGTCATGGTAAGAAAGTAAGGCACGCAAGGGGATGAGCAGGAAAACAAGTAACGAGTGGAAGAGGAGGAAAGCTAGAGCGGCTGTTAGGTAACATATTTTATTCAGCCCGTAAAGGACCCATCAGGCGGCGCCATCGGACGGGAGGAAATTATACTCAGTTTCAACTAGAAGCATCGGTCCGATAGCCACTAAAAATGTTACATGGTCCTCCCTCTCCAGAACAACTGTCCTACTTAACAAGTATGAGGTGTGTCAATATGTCGAGGTCGGGCGACAAGAGAAGCTGTTCGTTTCAAGTAACCGTTCAGATTATAGTGCATGGTACGTGATTGGTCAACGTCCATGACAGAAGGTCTGATACTAGCTGCTACCAAAGGAGTACGTTACAAACCTAGATGTATGTAGCGCATGTGTAAACGCGATTCCCTTGTCCCGAGCGAGGCCACGGAAAGCTAGATCAGTCACGGATTCAACCTGACGTGCATTTTTACATCATATACATGTCTGCATCAGTGCCAACGGAATAGCTAAAGCTCTATCAGGATCAAGCCACATGACCGAGGTATTAGTCGTCGAGATCGTGAACGACAACATCCATTACCGATCTGAGACTCATAGAATACCCCGATTCGACATCTGTTAGCGTCAAAGCCTCGATAGAGTGAACGCCCGGTGTCACCGCAAGAAATTCCATGCGAACGGACTGGCACGCGGATGGACGAAGCGGTCTGCAAAAAAAGTTACTCCGCTGAGAAAGGGAATAAAGACCAAAAATATACCCTATACGGACTCGAGCATCCAGCGGTAATATCCCAGGAAGCGTATCCTTCTTGACCTTTCTTGAGTCGTCCGGCCGACTCATCCCTTCCCTCTGCCTCCGTCGGTCAGGGCACGTAATTTCAAATCGGCGCGTCCACTCCGATTGATTATACACAAAAATATCCAGCGTAAAATAATCCAAGGGATAAATTTTTCCAGGTCCAAGCATCTCCGCTTCCGTCGATTTACGCCTCCTTGCAGTTTCTGCCAGAGGAAGCAACCCAATAGAAACGACAATGGACTCCCCACTGCGTTCCGCCATCTGCAACCGCGTCTGTTCTCCAAATCCTCCGGGGACCCATGGACCAGGTGTCTGGGGCACAGGCATGCTGTTCAAACCTGTGCTGCGCTCGCGGCGGATTTCGACGATAGGGCCGACATTCCCGGTAGTATGTGATGCGATTGGGCTCTGCGAGAAGGGACTAGGCGGGATGGCGGATAAAGGGGGATACGCAGGCGTCATTGGCGGTGTTGCTATCCGCTCTGGGCCTCCTGAGCCACGTTTCTCGCTTGTATCGATTGCTAACTGTGGTGGAGCCGGTGGTGCGCTATATGTCGTGGGTGACCGAGGTATTTGTGCTGAAACGGAGGGGGGTATATAAGAATTCTTTGGTTGAGTGTCGAGGAGCGGGGACTGCACTCTTACATACAATGCGCTGGGTTGCAGGGAATCGGGACCAATAAGTGCTTGCGGCTTCTGGCCAGTTGCAATCGTATGACGCTTGCTGCCAGCGGTCATAACGGACTGAAGCGCCGAACCCAGAGAATATGTACGTCCTTTAGGGGAACTTAAATTGGCGGTACGGGGAGTCATGGAAACGGGGAAGGGTGAGGCAGGCTCAGGAAGTACTTCCTTGAGATACTCATCCGCATCAGCTAGCTGAGTTCGTCGGGTGGAGAGATCAAGAACGCAGTTCCATCTCGAAGAGAATGTGGTTGTTGGAAATGCTACCTCGCTTTTTTGTGAAGGCGGATGTGGACCCATATATGGCTTTCCAAAGATGTCAATCGCCACTGTTCTCTGGATTTCAGAATAGCTAGATCCTGCTGGATTATTGAGGTCCCTTTTCAGAGAGAAACCTTCTATCTCCTCTGGAGTATGTAAAAACGAGACGGCATAGAGTAGGTTGTACTGTGCCAGCCCTCCAATATGCAGAGGGAATGTCTTGGTTTCCACGTCGCCACTCAATCCCCCATCGCCCCATCCGATGAGGGTAGCCTTGGCGCCTTCACCACCGATCGAGACCTGAACCTTCTCAACCATAAATCCAATACTAGCGCCAGACTCTCCGGAGTTTTCAATCTCAACACAGAGAACCACTGTCCGCTCTTCGTTCCCTGCTTCCCGCCTTTCACGTTCCTCCTGTGTGTCTTGAAGGTCTGACTCCTCTTCTTGGTCCTGAAGGAGCACAGATGGTACAAATACTGTTCGCATCCGGACACGGAACCCTGAGACCGTTTGCATAGTCTTCCGGAAGGATTTACGTAGCGTGGGGTGGGCAGTGCGTACGGCAGTCATAGGGGAAGGTGAAGGGGCGATGAGGGTTGGGAGAGACACGGGAGGCAACGCGAAGAGTTTTTGACGAGAAACGGTTCCTAGTCGGGTTGATGGAAGATTTACCGAGAGGTTACTGTTAAATGCTGGACCTGTTTTTGCTGCGTTAATACAGCGGGGGAGAGTGTGAGGGTTACTCGCCGGCCGTAAGTCCTTCTAGAAGATTGACTTCTTCAAGACGGTCATACAAGTCTTCTTCTTCCACGGGTGCTCCATTGGTGGTTAAAGGAGATTCAGGTGGGGCCAATAGTGGGCTGCCCACCGAGGCGAAGAATAGAGCCAATGGATGATTAGGTTGGCCTGGGGAAAGGGGTTTTTCCCGCAATGTTACTGAAACCGTCAAACACAAAAGTGGATCCTCGAAGTTAAGACGTAGGAACGCTGCGGATCCAATCAACAATTAATTGCTGCGGTAAGTTTGACCTAAACCACAATTGCTTACACACAGTGAGCGAAAGACGATAAACAGCTACCCAAACATGCTCATTCTCAGACCAGAGGAGCAAGAAAGCCTCTTTTGACTCTTCTGAAGTATTCTGGCCCCAAGTACTGGCGGTTAACAATGTGCCTTCTGAAGCAACATATTTACGATCTTGGTCGGCAGATAAAGGTGTAGGATTCGGCGTTGCAGGAGGGAGTATTGAGGGATGATAAGGTTGTCCTTGGCGCGAATTAACCTTTGAAGACGATGGCGTCGTATGAGAAGGAGCCGACAACCGTGAGGTGCGAGGTAGCTCTGGATTTGAAGCAGGAACAGAAGATATATATGTCCCTTCAAGAGAAATTTGTATGTGTGCTAGAAATCTTAGAAGAGGTTGAGCAGGATTTGCAGGGTCTGCAGGACTATCAAGACTTGGGTGTTCAATACGAAGTGTCAAGAATGGCTGAAGGTGTTCGTCTAATCAAATTCAGATGAGCAAACATATAGTGTTAGAAAACGATTGAATCACCGAAGAAAGCTTGTCTTCGCTCAACAGATCCCGACTGCAATTTCTCTAACCACTCATCTCCAGGTACCTGGGGTGGATACTCAACAGAAGTATCGGGAACCGCGACACCCAACACAGATGATGCGAACAATTGTTCGAACGACATAGTTTGAGTCCCTCGAGTGAGATTCAAGGCCCAGTTCCGCTCTCAAACAGATCAGATCAATTGTCAGCAGTAACGGCTAAAATTCCACTGCGCGTTATGTTGATACTTCCAGATTTCATCCTGGTGGTCGCGCCGGTTCAGGCCGGAGAATGTTTACCGTCAACCTCGATAACAAACATTCGACTCGAGCTTTGTCTACAGTCTTAGGCATACTCGTCCATTTATAACTGGATATCATCATGCGCATTTTGAAACCAAAAAAAAAACATTTACTCTCCTAAAACACGGGTTTTCCTCATGTCCGATCGCTGGGTTGTGATTCGCTAGGCTCTGGAATAGTCTTCCGAAGCCAGAGCTATTTCCTTCGTGCTATGTGCTCTGCACACATCTGGATTTTATCGGGCCGTTACTCTTGATTTTTAACCAACCTCTTCACATGTCGGTGCCCGACGTTGATTGTGCAACAACCTCGCTAGCCTCGATGGTCAACGATTTCGGACCAAATGACTCCGTCACAGATGACCTTAATGAAACATATGTGATCGTTCCGTCAGTATTGTTCGCCAATGAGCTTAGCTCGTGTGTCGTAAGACTAACGTATAAGCAATCAGAGTTGAGAAATACAAGAAATCGTCAAAGAAAGACAGGAAACTTGCTCAACGTTACCTGTTGAACGATACTAGGCCAGAAGATTTTTTCATGGATGATCCTAAAGATACCGATGTTATTATTCCGTAAGTTCATTTGTGTATCTTGCGAGCGTGTTTATGACCACTACCGCATTTTAAGCATCATTGGTATAACAGGAGTTGGTAAAAGCAGTGTATTTACTCTCCCATTATCAGAATGACAACCACTAATTTCTTGACCGTAGTTCATTAACACTCTGCTTGGGAAGGACGACATCGCCTGTGTAGTAGGACATAATCTCACTTCTCAGACGGATCAGATCCAACATGTCGTTTATCCACATCCTTATCAGCCAGGGAACCGCGTGATCGTCATTGATACACCCGGTTTCGACCATACCACTGTGGATGACAGAGAGATCTTGAGACGTATCGCGATATGGCTGGCTCGATCGTGAGCGCTAATCCTACTCAAACTTCTCCTTGCGTTGAATGAATTTCACAGCTATCATGCAGATATGAAATTAGCCGGCATTATCTATCTCCACGAAATATCTCAGAGCAACATGCTCCCTGTGCGAAGAAATCTCGATATGTTCAGCAAACTGTGTGGTCCCAGTGCCATCAGGAATATCGTACTCGCTACGACCAAATGGAGCGATATTCCGGACAAGATCGGCCAGGAACGCGAAAAAGTGTTGAAGGATGACCACTGGAAGGACATGCTCGATCGCGGCTCGGTCATGTTCAGATACGAAGGCACCCAGGAATCTGCTCGAAGTATCGTTGACCACGTCCTCACGCACGAACCTCTCGATGCTGTCCAGATACAAAGGGAATTGATTGATTTGAACAAAGTCCTGGCGGAGACGGAGGCCGGGCGCAGTCTCTACTACACTCTAAACGAGTTGCTTGAAGCGCATAAAATGACTGCTGCACGATTGCATGAGCAAGAAACTCCTCACCCTGAATTGCGTCGGACTATGCTGGAGACTGACCACAAGATTCGGTCACTGCTCGACAAGATCAAAAAGTTGAATAGCCCACCACTCTCGAAAATCAAGCTATGGCTCGACGTACGTACCAAATCACTTATTACATCTCCTACCATACTCATTCTTGATACAGGGGCGATATCGGAACAAGGGAAAATGAGAAAGATGCCGTGGTCGAGAGTCATTTGTCGAGAATCCCGTAAACCACTTGTCGGACATTGCCAAGTATTCCCTCAATTCGTCTGGCATCCTTTAAGATAGTCCAAGTCATTCTATCGGTATACTCATGGATCGAAACCTTTAACTGGTTCTGCGACAGTCACAGGGAAAATCACCTTCTGGGAGAACGTCTGATACGTCTGACTTGAGTCGCTCTTCGTCCTTTTCTCATAGCATCGTCACGGTTTTTCTCTACCTGACCTGAGTCTTACCCGCATAAATAAGTTCCATCAAGCCTCCTTGCGCGAAGTTCATCTCATTTATAGATGTATCCATCAGATTCGTCCTTTTTTTCTCTTTTTACAGCATCATCGCGGGTTTTCCACCTAACCTGGACCTTATCAGTTCCGTCCCTCACGTGGGAGCCTGTCATTTATAGATATTTCCCAGAGCTTCACTAAGCAAAGTCGCGCTTTAATTTCATCTTACTTTTTAGCTATGAAGGCAGCGAGATATTATGGCCCAGGCGATATTCGCGTGGAAGATATAGCAGAACCTGTGGCGAGCAGTGGTCAAGTGAAAGTCAAGGTCTGTTCACGTTCAATCGACGTTGTGATCCCTCGCTAAAGTGAGATTGAAACAAATGCAGATCGCCTGGTGAGCCACTAGCCTCAGTAGCTTGCTAACTTATGTCTCTTGATGCAACTCTCTACTAGGAATGGAAGTATGTCCAGATTCTCTCTTCATTGGTCCAACTTTCATGACTATCCTTCCTCACAGTTTGTGGGCACCGACCTCCACGCATACCTGAATCCACTTCCGATATACGCAAATTCAGTACCTAATGAACTTACTGGAGAAACTGCTCCGGTGACCCTTGGCCATGAGTGAGTTCACCTTCATACTCGTCCTCTCCTCTTTTCTCATGTAATCTTATAGGTTCTCCGGCACCATCGTAGTGCTCGGTCCGGGTGTAGATGAAGGTAAATGGAGTGTAGGGACGAATGTCGTCATGTGAGATCATATTTCTTCTCTCGGCATCCATCTAGCATTTTATCTCACCGCGTGTGTACAGCGAGCCAATAATCTCATGCATGAAAGTCGATACATGCCAGGCGTGTGCGTCGGGAAGCCGCAACATCTGCCCTAAGTGTAGCTTCATTGTGTGTATCGCTAATATGTAACAGTCCTCGTATCAATGAATCAATATTAACAGGGGATATCTGGATGGGGAGGGGGTCTCTCAGAATTTATCGCGGTCGATACTAAATATTTGCACGTCCTCCCACAAGAAATACCATGCAAGTAACTATTTTTGTGTCTTCTCTCGATTTTACCTATTGCATATCAGTGGAAATTGGTGCATGTATTGAGCGTCTTGCAGTGGCATGGTATACAATCAAGAGGTCAGGATTTAGCGCCGGCAAAAGCGTTCTAGTCCTGGGAGCAGGACCTGTACGTATACAACGTGCTTGACAATTCAGGGTGAACTGATTACATGGTCTAGATTGGGCTATTCATACTCAAGATCCTCCGGTATAATCATATATTGCTTGAGGGATTTGTGGAGACTGCTGATGGATTGCTAGATCCTTCGATCTTTCAAGCACTATCGTTGTGTCAGAGCCAACAACCTTACGACGTCACACAGGCTCTTAGAAATGGCGCTACGCTTTCGCTTGACCCTCTGAGTGTTGATGTGCCTAAGGCCGTTGTGAAAGTCACAGATGGCATCGGAGTGGACATTGCTTTCGATGCTGCAGGCATCCAAGCCAGCTTGGATGCTGCTCTTCTCAGTGACAGACCCCGCGGAACGGTCGTCAACGTCGCAGTATGGGAGAAAAGTGCCACTGTGGATGTTAATTTGTTCTGGACGAAAGAAATCTTTTTAACAGGTTGGGTCTAGCGTGTGCTTCCTGATAAACATTTCCAAGTATCCTTTTGTAGGAACATCCCTTTATGATCGCGTGCACCCGGAACTCTTGGAGGCTGTGAAAGCAGGAAAAATAACTGGAATCGAGGATTTCATAACTCGTAAGATCGCTCTCGAGGATGTTGTTGAGGAGGGATTTAAAGCTTTGTTACACAACAAGGACGCACATAGTTAGTATCGTCTCGCTGAAGCATTCGATCTGCTGACGCCGATTTTAGTCAAGATCCTTGTTCAGCCATCAGGCAACGGCGAGACAAAGTCGAAACTCTAGGAAGGAGAGATTGTTCAATATGTATCACCAAATCAGCATGTCACCATCGATCATGTCCTTATTAACTGTTATATTCACTCGCAATGATGATTAGAAGCGATGAGAACGTTGAGAAATCTGTCGCTAGCGAGACAAAGTCGAAACTCTAAGAAAGAAAGATCAATATGTGTCACCATGTCAGCCAGTGTTGGCACTAAGGGACAATAAGGTTTATGACTCAAGTCATCTCGAAGGCTAAGGATTCATATCGATGCCAAAGGTTCATAACTACTACTAACTCTTAGATTCATGTATAACTCATAAATGACAATTGATCCAATTTTCGGCAGCAAAAAGATGAAAAGCTTGACCAACTACTAGTTCCATTAATGACACTATCATACTGCCTCCTGCAAACTCTGAAATCTGGCAGGTTCTCCTTGCTGGCTCTAAACAGAATGGTTCCCACCTAGGTGCGCACTTTTCGGCTGTGTAAAGAAACACCGACCCAACGGAGGAATTGTGAAACTTGATAGTAACGGATTCCCTGAATTCTCATCTGAATCGTCCGTAAAGCTTACTGTTGAATTGTGAGCTCACAATGATCATATCAATATCAATATATAAGCATGCAAAGATGACGTTGGTGGTGTTCTCAGAGTCACGGATTCTATAATCACACATATTCCAGGAAAGAACGGAGTCAATGCATGCCCAAATGCACCAGCTCAGGCTTGAAAGATGGAAAGCACTCAAGAAGTAAAAGGGGAAGAGGTCAAAGGATGGTGCATCAGAAAACAAAGACGAGGAAAAGGAAGGGAGAAAATCCAAGAAGCTACTCACAAAGTTGGAAGCAACGATGAAACAGTCTCAGCTCAAAGTTCTCCATGGCATCAACTCCCGTTCACTTCTGAGAAAGAGGAAGTCGTTTGAAAACTGTCTTTTCAGGCCATTATATCTGCAATTTCAATGGTTTGAGGATCCTGAAGTCTTGACATTGTTTCTTCTATTTCGGTCAATGGCTGGTGATGTTATGCACAAAAGCAGGTCTCAGAGTCAGCCACTTGATAAAGCCATTGACATGGTTACAGACCGGCTTAAAACATTTCTGCATTATGTATGTACCTGAAAACAGAGGTTGGTACTAATGAATGTGAGTTAAAGGTGAGGAAAGTGAATTAAAATATGGACTTACACCTCAGTGAATGGTAAAACACTGAGGTGTCACAGACAAATATGGATGGAAAACATATGAAGAAATTATGTAATCAAATGATGACACAGGTCATTCTCCCTTCACATTCTGGGACCTGCTTAGTTATATAGCATTAGTCATATCATAGCCACTAATATAGTATAAGGCTATCTACAAGATAGGATATCTCCAGACCAAACAATAGCAGCATTCACTAGGTCTATCCATTGAACTGACTGTAAATTTCTCTAGTGACATAGTCTATGCTTGCCTCTTGCATGACTCTTGCCCTTCATTCAGCTCACTCAACTCTCACTTGCCACTTGTGTTTTCTGGCTCTTGTGAGGAGTATTCCACAGAGTAAAGTGTCCCCTTTCCCTTACAATACTTTCTACAAGCCTGAGGATTTAAGCAGTGGACAGGCAATGATTCAAAGATGCTTGTGAAGGTAACTCTGCTTGCTCTATACTACTGATGTTTTTCTAAGTGCTATTTTTAGGTCTAGGTTACCTACAATTGTTGAATATATACCCACTACAATATGTCTCATTCTGGAATTTAATGCTCCAAATGGGCTCTGCTCCTCAATTACAGAATTAAAAGCATATCAAAGCCATCAAAGAACCTTGGCACCACTCAAATTATTATAAAGCTTCCAGACAGATGCTTCTCACAAAACAATGACTTGATAAACTTGCTGCTGCTCATGAAGGTTCTAAGGTTTATGGCATACTCAGTGTTTCTTTATTTGGGCTTCTTCCACCTCTACCACCTGATCCAGTTTCACAAACTTGAGAATGATTATGATGGGCTGTAGATGGTGATATCTTAGGAGAAATGAAGCTTGTACAAAAGCCAAGTATGTTCAAATTGTCTCATCACTTGCTGATGATGTGACAATCTGCAATAAACCCCGTGATCATGATCAATCTCACCTCAATCCCCACTGTCTCCCTGAAGGTGTCTTGCACGCACTTTCTTTACAAACAACATCAGCATCAGATAGGCCTACACATTGATGATCTGGACAACACTACACTTGAAGAATGTCCTGTTTACACAGGAAGAGATTATAGCCTGTTGCTTGATTTGATGCACCAAGTGACAAATCTGGCACTCATGACATGTACTTGCATTCATGCTGTACAATCCTGGAGAATGGGTAAAAGAGACAAGATTGCATATTTTTGAGCATGACTTGGATCTTCCAGGTTTCCAAGTTGCACAGATACTGCACTTTATTTCACTTTGACATAAAGGTGTTTCCTATCCATGTGCTGTGGTAACATGGTTTTCAGCAGTTGGTGAAGAGCCATATGAGGAAACAGGTATCATGCTATGTTAATCACACATATTGACACAATTCTCCAAGGTGCACTTGATGGGGATTGCAATATTCCTTTTGCATTTGAAATAGACACTTAAAATTTCAAGTATTTCTATATTAATATAAATACACAGATCTCCCTACACATAAAATGGCATTCTGATATACCATTTTATATGTGCTTAATATGGTGGGTAATGCATGCTCAAGACAAAAGATCATAGCCTCAATCAAGATAGACAGACCTCCAGAATCAAAGATGTCACTCCAAGACCAAAGAGGTTTCTTCAAAGCCAAAGATGGACTGGATAGTTTTCCTGATGTTAGCAATCACCTACCAGTGGTAGAACTCGGCAAAAATCTAGCACAACAAAATGATGATATTGGTCAACATGTGAAAACCCATCTACCAGGCCAAATGTAGCAAGGTCTGTCATGTTCTGAATTGATGTATTCTTGTTCCTTTGATATACTGTCATGAGTCACAATGTGCAAAGGGTTTGCTATGTGTAAAATGTATTTTTTAGGTCATTCCGCTTGTCTGTTGGGTCCAGGAAAAAATCAGTAGATATGTATAGTGTATCTTTCTATCTAATTGGTTTATGAGAAACTTGAGATGGAAAGATGTAGGAGGCACAAAAGTGCCAAATCAGAGCTGATTTTGTGACCCATCAAAGCTCAGTCAATTGGATCAGATGGAGTGTGTGAAATCTGACTACACTAAATCCTTGCATACATGTATCATGAGTTGAAAACAATTTTCTGAAGCATATTGAAGAGTGGAAAGTATAGAGAGATAGATATCTTTCTGTTCAACAAAAAAGAGTGTGACAACTTAGATGCTGTTGGAGCTCTGCATATGGCTGTGTTGGCATGCACTCAGAATGAAATTAACATCAATCTGGCACATCCACTTTTTTTTTTTGTTTAACATCCTTCAGAGATGGTTCATGCTGCTGTTCACTGTAAATTTACCAGAGCTGCTTCTCACCCCTGCACAGGAAGAAGCCCTTGTCAACTGGATCAAATATTTTGGGATCACAGGCCACCCAGTCAATAAAAAGACTCTTTGTCCTAAAGTGGAAGCGCTGATGTGCTGCTTTGCTGCCTAGCTACCATGGAGGGAACAATGAACAAGGCCAGCCAGATAAGGGAGCTAGCAAGTAGTAGCATTATGTTAGTGAGAGGGGAGTCAGCAAAAGTCCTGGAAATCTGTTAAGGAGATGTAGTCAGAGATGGTAGGAAGATGGTGGTAAACAGGGGATAGTTTAACAGTGCTACTGTTAATGTTGCTACCAGTTTGTAGCATGAGATGATATCTGTGAAACCAAAGACCCAGAAGGTTGTTAAGTGGTAAGGGCAAGGTTAACAAAAATGTATGAGTCACTAGCCATAGGTGCTATCATTAACAAAGTCAAGACTAGGGGTGCCCAAATAGCACTTAACAAAGACAAACATAAATTAGGCTTAATGATGCTGTTAAGCCTATAGACAAAGAAGAGAGAAGACTGGACTGGGTAAACCAAAATCAGCCATTAGTGAAGCAAGAGTAAAAAGAGATCTGAAGCATGGTCTGAAGTGGCGAGTAGACTCTGGTACAATTAGATGATCATTTGGCTACTGACAGGGCAGTATTTATATGTAGGTATGTAAGGTGTAGCAAAAGGGAAAACCGGTAAGTAATAGTAAGCATAGCAGTTGCATGTGATAATGGATAACAAGAGTACTAAATAGAAAAAGAGAAAGAAAAATAAACAGGCCATTAAATAGGACTGCAGATATGATCAATCGTCAGTTGCCAAGCAGAAGCTGTCAGAGGCCAGATTTGTCCAAAGTCAACACAGTTGTCAAGGCAATTGTCAGTAACAGTCATTGTCATTAAGGGCATTGTGATAGTGGTTGTGAGTCCATGTTGCCTGATTTGTCCAATTAGATAAGATAAGGTCAGATCAATTGGCATTGTTAGCTATTTTGATTCTATTGTTATTGCACAGTCAGCGCTGACCAGGTCATATCAGTTCTACTTACAGATGCTTGGCAATGGCCCATCTTAAAGTCTTGAATTAGAAGATTCCTTGTCTGCCTCCCTGAGATCAAGTTGGGATGAGGGAGTGGCCTTGATCTGAAGTGTGCACAAGCATTCAACTTCACAATGGTTTACAACTATTTTCAGCAGTTGATGCAACACATGAAGAAGCACAACATACCTTGGGAGAATGTCTATAATATGGATGAAAAGGGGATTCAAATGGGAGAAAGTCAGAAAGGAAAAGCCAAGAAGTTTCTTTTTGACATCACAGACAAGTCACAATAAACTGCCTAAAGAGTGATGATCTCCAGCTGGTAACAGTCATTGAAGTAGTCTGTGCTGATGGGACTCACACAATTAAGCTATGTTTTGTTTTCCCAGGAAATTGTACTATGTACAAAGAATGGCTGGAAGAACCTGGCATGTTGTGAGTCAACATCATCTTAGTCTTTGAGCTTGTTGAACCCACAGATAATGGATGGACCAATGACTATATTGTGCAACAGTGGTTCAAAAAACAATTTTTTCCCAGAGCTAAGGCAAGACACAGGTCAGAAAAGCCCATTCTCTTGATATATGATGGACATGGGTCACACACCACACTTAAAATGATCCAATCTGCCCATGCCAATGGTGTCCATCTCTTTTGTCTTCCTCCTTATACAACTCACCACATTCAACTGCTGGATGTCAGAGTCTTCTCACCTCTTGCCACGGCCTGGTCAGAACATTGTGCTTTGATACTAGAGGAAACCAGGGAGGGTATAGAGCTTCAATATGTTGTTGAAGAGTACATGAAGGCATGTGAAAAGTCCTTCAAGAAGGAAACAATTATCCAGGCATGGCAAAAGGCAGGCATAAATTCTAAATGGACAGACTTTCAGGAGTCAGATATCACTCCAGAAATCTTCACAAAAAAAGATTTCACACCAGGTCATTTGACTTCAACAAAGGCCCATGGCATCCACCAGTCTACCAGACTTCATTGTGCTCCAGATGCTTCCTGTCATGACCCCGCCAACTCCGGACCCTTGTATGCTGCTCTGACCCCGGCACACACCTCCCCCCTACTCCCCACACCTCTGGGGCCACCAACGCTCATGATGCTGCACTGGCACACCCTCGGCCATCTCCGGACAGACCCCCGGGCATCACCAAACTCTGGCATCTCGGCTGACACATTACCTCGAGGCTTCCCTGTCATCAGATATACCCAAACCACTGGCATCCCGGCCATCACGTAACATTCCTCCTGCAAACCCTTGGCACGTCACCAGGCTCCACACCTGCCCCGGTGGTGCTATCGCACATCATGGCCCCGACCCACCCTATGCAAGGCAACTGTGGCCCATGCTAACACACTCCAATGGATGTCATGACCCCAGGGCTGAGAGCTTGTCCCAGGACTTAGCCAGAGGATAATCAGATGCCACAATCCTGGGCTGGGACCCTGTCTCAGGACTTAGCAGGAGGGTAATATATAAATTGTAGGATAGCATACAAGTCAAGTAGTCTTGATATTCACCATAGTCTTTGTTTCTGTTCTGGTCTAGTTTTGTGCCTCTATCTATCTCTCTTGTCTCATCTCTCGTATCTCGTCTCCGCACCTTGTACTTCTGTTCTGTGACTTGTATTCCTATTCCGTATCTCTCCTCTATCTCTCTATTTCTTGTCTCGTATCTTTTCCCCCTATCTCTATCTCCAGTTCCGTATCTCTTATCATCTCCCAGTTTCCTGATCAATCTATCTCTTATCTGTTCTGTACTCATCCCTATCAACTTCTGAGCCTACTTCTGTTCCCAATCAATCTTATCTTTCCCATCCTTCCTTGCCTCTCCAGTAAAAACTCCAACTTTCTGAACTTGTGCTCCCCAACCCGGAGCACACCCATCTTTGCGCGCATCACTACTTGTACCCAGAGCATCTGGACTTTGTCCCGGGCCACTTGTAGTTGCACTGGAGCTTCCAAGAAGCCCTGGACCTGTACTTGGTCTCCCGAGCTCGCCTAGTAAGGACTTGCCAGTGTAGCTGAGCCCCCGTTGTCAGTGGGACCTGACATAATATCAAGACTCTACCTTATCCCGTACTCAATGGCTACGTACAACTACGCCTACACCCCTGCAGGGTATGACTACTATGGCCAACCCATCCCCGAGGGCCTATATGCCATTAACTCCCTCCACACCCCCTACCCCGCACCTTCTATCAAACACTACCCTGCCTTACCCCTGTGCCACTGGGCCCTGGACCCAAACTTCATACCCTATGGACCCTCAATCAGCCAGGGTCCACTCTTGGACTGGTGCTACAACCTCAGGCCAAACCACCCAGGGGCGTACCCTCAAACTCTATCTGGCAGATTGCCCAAAACCCCGCCCAATGCTTGGGGCCCCGCCAGTGCTGCATTCTTTGCCCCAGGACCCTACCTTCCCTACCCAGCCCCATTCCAAGAACCCCCTGATACTATCCACCTCCAACACCTGTCATGATCTTGCCAACCCTGGACCCTCATACGCTGCTCCGACCCTGGCACACACCTTCCCCCCACCCCAGACACACCTTCGGGGCCACCAACAACCTCACAATGCTGCACTGGCAACACCCTCGGCCATCTCCAGACAAATCCCTGGGCATCACCAAACTCCGGCATCTTGGCTGACATGTCATCCGGAGGCTTTTCTGTCATTGGATATATCCGAACCCCTGGCATTCCAGCCATCACGTAACATTCCTCCTACAAACTGTTGGCATGTCACCAGGCCCCACATCTGCTTCTGTGGCGTCAACAGGCGTCACCACTGCGCACCATGCCTGCTGACCCGCCCTATGCAAGGTAGCTGCGATCTGTGCCAACACACCCTGACAACCATCACAACCCTGGGGCTGAGAGCCAGCCCCAGGACTTAGCCAGAGGATAATCAGATGTCATGGTCCCAGGCTGGGACCCTGTCCTGGGACTTAGCGGGAGGGTAATATATAAATTGTAGAATAACATACAAGTCGGTAGTCTTGATATTCACCATAGTTCACCATAGTCTTCGTTTCTGTTCCGGTTTAGTTTTGTGCCTCCATCTATCTCTCTCATCTTGTCTCTTGTATCTCGTCTCCGTGCCTTGTACTTCTGTTCCGTGACTTGTATTCCTATTCCGTATCTCTCATCTATCTCTCTGTTTCCTGTCTCGTATCTTTTTCCCCTATCTCTATCTCTAGTTCCATATTTCCTATTGTCTCCTGGTTTCCTGATCAATCTATCTCCTATCTGTTCTGTACTCATCCCCATCAACTTCTAAGCCTACTCCCATTCCCAATCAATCTTATCTTTCCCATCCTCCCTCGCTTCCCCAGTAAAAACTCCAACCTCCTGAACTTGTGCTCCCCAACCTGGAGCATGCCTGTCTTTACACGCATTACTACTCGTATCCCGGAGCATCCAGACTTTGCCCTGGGCCACTTGTAGTTGCACCGGAGCTTCTGAGAAGCCCCGGACCCGTACTTGGCCTCCCGAGCTCGCCTAGTAAGGACTCTCCAGTGTAGCTGAGCCCCTGTTGTCAGCGGGACCTGACATAATATCAAGACTACCGACTCGTATGTTATTCTACAATTTATATATTACCCTCCTGCTAAGTCCTGGGACAGGGTCCCAGCCCAGGACCGTGACATCTGATTATCCTCCGGCTAAGTCCCGGGGCCGGCTCCCAGCCTTGGCATCGTGGTAGCTGTTGGGGTGTGCTGGCACGGGTTGCAGCTACCTTGCATAGGGCAGGTCAGTGGGCATGGTGCGTGGTGGCAATGCCCGTCAATGCCACAGAAGCGGATGTGGGGCCTGGTGACATGCCAGCACCCTCCAACAAAGGAGCAGCCAGGCCTGGCAAGGCTCCCCCCCCTCC
>QGOB01000267.1:0-12504 GCA_003313055.1 Termitomyces sp. MG145 | reverse complement strand
AGCGAGTCAGGGAGGCCACCTAGTCGGGTGCTGATGACAAAGGATTGGGCGGAGATCGAGCAAAGCTGGAGGGATGTCTGCGGAGGGGACGTGGGGAGCTCCAGGGTGTCTGTGCCTGGGGTGAGGTGAAGGGGGATGGGTTCGGAGGCAGGGGTGAGTTGTCAGCGGGGGCAGAGCGTGAGGTTTTGCCAGTCAATCCAGGGGTTGGTTGCACGGAGCCAAGGGAGTCCCAGAATGAGAGGGGCGGCAGCGTGGAGTTTCGTTACAAGGAACTGGACCTCTTGCTGCTGGCCATTGGAGAACGCTGATGCGCTGACTTGCCGCCTAGCTGCCGTGCAGGAAACAACCAACAAGACCAGCTAGATAGGGATAGCTAGCAAGCAGTAGCGTTACGTGTGTGTGTGAGAGGAGTCTAGCAAAGTCCTGGAAACCCGGTAAGGAGATGTGAGGTCAGGGTCGGTAAGGAAGTGTGAGAGAGCGGTAAGAGATAATGGTGCGGCCGCTAGTGTCTGCGCCAAACCGTCGCTAAGGAAGAAATCTGTCAAAGACCCAAAAGGTCGTTAAGGAATAGCAGGAGGGTTAATGGAAATATACGAGCCGCTAGCCATAAGCGCTAGCGTTTAACGAAGGCGAAACGAGGGCACCCGTATGGTGCTTAACGAAAGCGAAGCGAGGGCGCCCATATGGCGCTTAACAAAGATGACGAGGAGCGAAGTAGACTGGACTGGGTAATCCCAAATCAGTCGTTAACGAAGCAAGAGCGTAAACGGGATCTTAAGTGTAGTCTGAAGTGGGGACTAAACTCTGGTACGATTTGATGATTTGTAGCTACTGACAGGGCAGTATTTATAGGTAAGTAAAATGGTAGATAAAAGGGGAAACCGGTAATAGGTAGTAAGCATAGCGGTTGCATGTGATAATATGATAATGCGTGTCAGGAGTAAGGCGATAAAAGGGGAAAACGGTAATAGACAGTAAGCATAGCGGATGCATGTGATACTGCATGTCAGGGGCCGTAGGGAGAGGGGCCTGGACTGTCGCAAGGTCGGCTGGGTTGTTAAGGGAAATGTCAGTAATGGCCGGTGTTGTTAGCAGTCGGTCGTTAGCAGTCACGTGCTGAGGTCACGTGCTTGGTTCGACTTGTCGGTGTCGGGCAGCCAGTGCTGACTGGGGCATATCATCTCCCCTTGACTGAAAAACTGACTGTCCCCAGTCAAAGGAAAATCCTCGAAGTCTCGTGATCGTTAAGAGTGGTCTGTGCAGGAGGTCCTGGTCCGTGCGCCATACCGGAAGATCATAAATAAACTCCAGCAGTCCTTTGGACTTCGTCATTTCAGCACCTCTTACCATGTCAACTCCCGCCTTCTTCGACTATTCTACTTCCTTTGCGCGTTTTGTGGCGGCCCAAGACTTCTTGGAGAAGGCCCCAAAGGTCCTCGCCATGGGGCGCGCACTTCTCCCGACCAATCCCCAGGCAGCCGTTACGTCGATGTTATCGACGTATCTGCATTGGTTTGAGTTGGCCAGCGGAAGTGGCATCGCGTGGCCCGAACAGGAGGCAGTCAGCAAGAAGTGCCGGGCGCTGTATGCCCAGTACCGAGAAGAGGCCTGGATGAGGCAATTTGACAAGGGTTTCATAAGTCCTTCGCTTTCTCAGCGGCTTGACCGGTATGCTAACGGCAACGTTAAGGGTGCGGTTCCGACAGAGGCGATGGAGGTCGAGGATGTGGCAACAGAGCCAATGACGGTAAGCGCTAACGGTGCCGCTATCGAACAAGTGGCGTCGTTAAGGGTATTTTTAGTTATTTGAAGAGCTTTCTTTTGATGACCAGTTTTTCTTCCAGCACCCCATCAAGGAGCCGTTAGCGTCAGCGGGCAAGATGAGGGAGGACCATGGGGAGGGGTCGAGTCGGCAGGGCAGAGCTGCCGGTAGCGCTGGAGCGGAGTTGCCGGCGCTACCGCAGACTCCCAAGACTCCCAGGCCAGCAACAAGGACCAGGACGATGACAGTGCCGAAGGTAACTTTTCCGTTTTCTTTTATCGCGGCCGTTAAGGTATTAACGGCAACCGTTAGCAGGGGACGCTGAAGGGCAAGGAGCGGGCCGCCGAGGATGAGGAGGACGAAGGAAGCGATGGGGAGATAACGGTTCCCAAGTCGTTTAACGACCGGGAGCTGAAGCGATTGCTGCGTGGGCGCTTGCCCTCGTCAGTTCTCGATATGGGGGCGGGCATGGGGGAACTCGTCGGTCGAAGAAAGGAGAGGAAGCTGGTGGCGCCAGCTGCAAGGGCTGCCTTTCGCAAGAGGGTGGGGGCGGTAAGTCTCTGTCGATTTGCTCGGATACCGTCTTGACTTAGCGTCTCTGTCGTCAGTGCGATGGTTGCTGGGCCCTTAACGACCCAGAAGGCTGCTGGTACCCGACCAGTAACCTGCCCTGCTACCGTTGCAATGAGGTGAGCAAGGGTTGTTCGGTACGGGGGAAGTTGTTATGGGGTCGCCGCGGGGGCTACAAGGGGAAGAAGGTGGAGGGGGCGGCCTTGGTACAGGCGGCGAGGCGGTATCTGGAGGGGCAGCGCGAGATAGCGGCAGGTGGCGGGGAGCCCGCCGTTAAAAAGGCAACGCTCCTCCTACCAACGAGGCAAGAGGGGACGGTAGCAGAGGGAACTGGCAAGGGGAAGGGCCCAGTAAGGACTGTTGGCGTCAAAAGCCAGTCTGTAGTGGAGTTGAGCGACAAGGAGATACCAACACCGGCGAGAAGCTCTAAACGGCGCCCTTTGGAGTCTGACAAGGAGAGTCTGGTCGAAGAAGTTTGTGAGGTGACCCCCCTCAAGGCAAGAGCGGCAGTAACGGAGGCCAAACCGGTAGCAGAGCCGGTAGAAATGGAGACGCCAGAAGTGGAGATGGGCGACAAGACGGGCGAAGTGGAAGCAAAGGACTTGGTAAGTTTGTCGTTCCTTAACGGCGGACCGGTAATGCTAATGAAGTTCGCTTAGGTGGAGAGGTTCGGGGCCCCTCCTCAACCGACTATCGACGAGGAGGAGATCAAATGGCTAGGGGAGGACCTACCGGTCCCTTTCCTGTTCAATCCCAGAGGTGACCTGGAACAGTATCGGGCGAGGGTGGCAGAGGTCAGGTGATTGATGGGGAGGGAGATGCGGGCGGCGGAGGACGATTTGCGAGCGGCGCAAGCTCGCTACCGGCTGCTGGAGAGGGCGCGGAGCGCACTGGCACGCTATCTAGACAATTGTGACGCCTTCATCGCATGGCAGGCCGAGGCGGGGGTGACGGAGGAGTTCTGGGGGAAGTTGGGGGATATGGAGCTGCCGTCGGATGACGATCTCCCCGCACCCTAGAAAAACTCTTTTCTTTAGTTTTTTGTCTTTTTACTATCACAGACTGACCCCCTTAAGGGTTCTTTTTTTTTTTAAAAAATAAATGCTTTTCTTGGAGTATGGGTCGACCGGTAAGATAACAGTGGGAATAAACGGTTTGAAAATTAAAGAAAAGATAAATGCTCAGTAGATCATCATGGCGCTTGTGCAACGCCGCTTAATGGCTGCGTCTTAACGAAAGGTGGAGTGAAAAATCGAAGTGAAAGAACCAAAAGAAAGACAAAGGAAAAAAATAAATGCTCAGTTGGTCATCATGGCACTTGCGCAACGACTGCGTTTTAACAAAAGTTGAATGGGGAGCGGTGGTGACAAGTTAAAAAGAATAAGTAGAGGGCTTAATGGTTGTGCGTGTATGTCGGAAAGCATAGGTAGAAAGAAAGTCTATGATGGATAGAAACGGAGTAAGTAAAGGTGAAACAATAGAAATGAAACAATAGAAATAAGGCTTATCGAGAGCCGTTAAGGTTTTTGGGGAGTTTAATGGTGAGTGGGGGGTATAATGGAAATGATGTTTTCTAATCTTCTTTGGCGGCGTTGTCTAATGATTCGTTGGGATTAAGGGGATCTTTGTCATCGAATAAGTCGGTTTCTTCTAATATTCTTAAACGGTCGGTATCAATGTCGAAGGCGTCGGTAGGGAGAGGGATGTGTTCGCGGGCAAAATAAGGGACTAAGCGAAAGGCAGCTACCGGTCGGTGGAGTACAGATCCATCTAATTCACAAAGAATGTAAGTGCCTCCACGGTTACATGAGATTACCACTAGTGGTCCTAAGTATCGAGGTCGCATCTTCTTGTTATGGGTGACTTCAATGCATGTATTCCTCATCAATACTAGGTCTCCTTGCTTGAAGTCGTAGTCTCAAATGGTAGCGGCGTGTTCTTGTTCAAAATGGAGAGCCGCTAGCCGGCGGGCGGTAAGGACGGTATCGTGTAAACAATCGAGATCGGCTTGTCTGCGTTGGAGGTCGATAGCTCATTGAGCGATGAGGCCGGTAGTCGTTAACAGGGAATCGGGAGGTGGCTGGAGGTAGGTTGCTTCAATGATGTTGGCGGGGAATAGGGGATGAGTACCGGTAGCGGCGTAGTAAGGGGAACAACCCATGCGGCGGCAGATGGTAACACGTTCTGACCAGAAGACAGAGTAAGCGGCTGAGCTCCACTTGGACTGGTCTCCGTTAATGGCTTTGAAGAGGGCTTGTCTAATGTCGAAGTGAGGTCGTTCAGCAATACCATTAGCACGCTTATTGTAACCGGATATGCGAATGTGATTTATGTGGTACTTCTTGGCGAGGTAAGCGACGGCTTTAATGATGGGGGGACCGTTGTCGGTAACGATTTTGTTAAGGGCGCCCCAGTGGCAGATGATGTCCTCAAAGAGCCACTTAGCGATAGTGTCGGTATTTTCGTGGGCAAGCATGTGGAATTTGGGATAGTGGATTAGCAAACAGCATCCTTGGATGATATATTTGAACTTGTTCGAAGGCGGCATAAACATGGTGTTGATGTAGATTTTGCTGAATAGGGCGGTGGGGATAGCGACAGTAGGCGGTATGAGGACTTTGGTGGTCTGGTGGACTTGGCAAATGTGGCACGAGCAAATGTACCAAACGATATTGGCCGCTACCTGTGGCCACCAAAAGCGTTCCAGCAGGGCAGCTCTTGTAGCGAACAGACTGCGATGTCCGAGGTCGTCGTGCATAGCGTGCAGGATGCGAAGTTGTGAGTCAACCGCTATGAAGAGCTTGTGCTCACCGTTACGATTGCGGCGCCAAAGCTTGCCGTTAGCGAGGAAGAAGCCGCTAGCGTAGTGAAGGAAAGTAGCGAGGGCTTTGTCGTTAAGTTCTGGCGGTCGCTTGAAGTCGGTAAGCCACTGCTGGACAAGTTGAACTCTTTTGTCGCCGGCAAGGGCCTTGGGTGAGCGAGGGACGTTATTGTAAGAAGGGGGGTCGGTAACGGGTGGAATCTAGACTTCGGTAAGGGGAACGGTATCGTTAACAAATGTTGTTAGAGTCGGACGGTAGTGGGCGAGTGGGGGTAAACGAGGGATGGTAGAGGCGGAACGGGCAAGGGTGGTCGGTAACTGAACATGGTGCATGAATCCGTGCATATGATCGATCCAATCTTCGAAGATATTGTTGTCGGTATCGTCTGGGGGAGGGTCGGTAAGCTGTAACGGTCATCGCGAAAGTCCGTCGGGTCCGTGAAAGGTTCCTTTAACGTGTACGAGCTCGAAGTGGAACATAAGGATAGCCATGATCCAGCGGTTCATACTAGCTGAAGGCTGAATGTCAGGGTTCTGCAGCATACCTTTAATGTAACGGGCGTCGACTTCGATGATAAGGTTCCTAACGCCTAGGAGGTACATGCGTAGCGCCTGCAGGGCTCTGTACAAACCATAAAGTTTGAGCTTGGGCTGACTGAAGCGGGCTTCGCATTTGTTAAGGGTGATGGAACCAAAGCAGTTATAGCGACGTTGCTTGCAATTGTCAGTAGTGCACTGGCAAAGGTAGAAACCGACCGCTATGTAGGAAGTGTTGACCACTAAGATCACAGGATCGTCGGATTCGTAGTCGATGGGAATGAGGGGTTTAGCATCGTGTAAGGCTTTGACAAGGTCTTTCTGGGTGTTAAGTTGGTCGGGTCCAAATTTGAAGGGAACGCCAGTACGGATGAGCTTTGTTAGGTGATGGGCGCAATGGGCGAAGTTCTTAACGAACATCCGGAGGACTCCAACGGTACCTAGGAAGGCGCGGACTTTGGTTAACGACTGGCAAGGGCCCCCGCAGTCCATTAGCGCTAAACGGTTTTTGTCAGGGACTCGGCCGGTAGGAGTGCAAACGTGGCCAAGGATCTTAAAGGTTGGCGCGCAAAGGACTAGCTTATGACCGGAGAAAGTGCCACCGCAGTACTTCATGCGCTGAAGGACACGGTTCAGGAGTTCAAAGAACTCCCAAAGCGCTAAACAAATGTTGGGATTGTCAGGATGCTTAGCGGGTGTGCCGTTAATGAGTTTCCAGTCCTTTGGGCCTTTAACGCCAACATCGTCGATGAAGCTGAGGGTGTTATGGGGGATTTTGGGCTGGAGGATGTGTGTGACGTCATCGTGGAAGATGGGCACAGCGTTAGTCCATCCCATAGGGAGCGTTACTAAACGGAGGGCGCCAAACGGTGTCTGGAAAGTCGTTAAGTCGCAGGAGGCGGGATCGATAAGGCGCTCATCGTAGCCAACGTAGAGATCAAGGGTAGCGCCGCAAATGCAGCCAGCAAAGGATTCGGCGACGTGGTCAGGGAAGGGGGGAATGCCAGAGTGGTGGATCGTGACTTGGTTTAACGGTTCGAGACTGTGGACTAGATGAAGTTTACCGTTTTTCTTTAAGACACAGAACCAGCAGGACCGGTAAGCGGAGTTCAAAGGCTTGTAAACCCCTGCTTGAATCTTGCTATGGATGATTTTGCAGATTTCCTTTTCGAGGCCTGGTGGTATCGGTCGGTTGTGCTGAACCCAAGGAACGTGAGGGATGGTCGGTATGCAGACGGGGGGAAAGAAGTCGGGTCGAAGGCTACCTCATTCAGAATCTTCCCAAGCGAATGCGTTTTGTTGCTTAGCGACAAGGTCCACAAGTACGTTGAGCTCATCTTGGGTAAGAAAGCCGGTATCATGTTCCTTAACAAAAGTCGCTTTGCGGTCGTCGGTAAAGCGGGGAGTCGGTAAGAAAGGAAGGGGATTAGGATCGAGCTTGGGTATGTTCGCTAAGGGATCGCCAAGGATATGTCGTTCGATTCAGAAGTCTTCGCTAACATGGCTAGCGACGGGCTTGGTCTTCAACGCGACAGGTTTGTATTTCTTCTTGACTTGGACTCCTTTGCGTTTTGGCTTGGCGGTGGCGTAAACGGCTGGGAAGGGGACATTAATGTAAACAGGGGTAGAGACGGTATCGAGCATTCCAGATGCTTGGCCAAGAATAGAGGGATCGGAGAGACTAGTGGAAACGAAATAAGAGCGTGGTGGGATAACGGATTCAGAAAGGTTGCTAGCGGTCGCATATAGATAGGCAAGAGAGAGATTGTCGGAAACTGTTTTTGGGTTTTCTAATATTTCGGAATCGAGAGGGGTATGTGATTGCACTATAACGGAGTGCTTTTGGTGGTCATAGTCGAGGACGACTGCTAAGTCTTCCTCAGAGTCGCTAACTGTGGGGATGGTGGCGAAAGCAACGGGGCGGTCCGGCGCTATACTTAGGCTGAACCCTTTGTGGCTTGTGCTAACTGTGGGGAAACGTAGGGATGGTGCGATGAAGGCTGGTATTGGGGTCCGTTATCATGATTGTGGTTTCTGTTTTGCTAAGTGTATTGACGGTACTCTTGGTTAAGACATTGAAGGGACGACCAAGCAGGATATTGTAAGCGGGGGAGCGTAGGACGTGGATCTGAAGGTACAGGGTGATACCGCCAACAGTGCAAGGGACGTTATGAGCTAGACCGAGGGATTTGTCCATAGTACCGTTAGTGCTCTGCATGTTCAGAATGATGCTGGGGTCGTAGGAGATACTGAGATAGTTAGCGACTTCAGCAGACATGGAGATGATCTGGGAGCCGCTATCCGCTATACTTTCGATTTCCTCGTGGTTATCGACCAAGAGCATGATGGACTGGATTGACTGGGATTCCTGAGCGACCGTTAACGTAACCGGCTCCTCACCTGGTGGTAGTGACTTGATGTACGCTTCCACTGGGTCGATCAAGGTGACTTGGGCTCTAGCGGCGTCGGTAAGAGGAGGGTTGGCAGCGGAGGGGTCGTTTAGGGAAAAGAAGGGCAGAGCGTCGTCAACAATATCGGTAGACTCTTGGAAGGCAGTGACGTTAGGAGGCGCGTTCCGTTTAGGAGTAATGGCATTTCTGAACTGGTTCCGGAGGTCGTTAGAGAGGGAACAGAGTTCGCCAACAGAGACGGTAAGCTTGGTCTGAAGAACCCGGTCAAATACCTGCTTGGACTGTTCGATATCATAGATGGGGGCCGTACTCTGGTAAGCAGCATCAGGCCGTTTGTCAGGAGCGCCAAAGTTTCGATTAGTCGGAGGCTGGTAGCGAGCCGAGATACCGGAATAGGGGTGGACTGGGGGATTGACCATGGGAACAGGGTTAACGACTGGCGGCTCAGGGACTTTAGCGGTACCGGTAGCAGAGGCAGAGGCAGGACGTTCGTTAGCAACTGGGGGACTGCCAGGAGAACTGGTAGCGGCAGAGTCATTAGCAACTTTAGGGGGAACCGGTCAATATCCCTTGGCACGCGGGATCTCGATACCGTCAAAGACTTCCGCTGGGCGGTGAAGAGTGTAAAGTTCCCGTTCTAAGGCAGTGACGTGTTCTTCCCTGGATAATGTTCCTGGGCTAGCGGTTGCCGGTTGCAAGACTTCATGAATAAACGTCTGGGACATGCCTTGGAGTTGTTCTGCATCAGGGTTAGCATTAGCGCTAAGTCGGCTGGTAAGAATCTGATTGGGGTTGAGCCGGTGCCATTTGTCGACGCGTTCCATATAGAGCCGTTTGCCGACGTAATTGGGGATCATAGCGCCAGATGGTAGGACAACCTTGCCTTCGTGGTTCCGACGGATTTTGCCTTGACTAATGAAGCTTTCAAGCTTAACGCAATTGCCTTGTACCATTGTGTGACCAGTTTTGCCGCAGAAGTGACAACTGTCGCTAAGAGGTCGAGAGGCGCGGGGCTGAGAGCTGTTACCAGCAGCCAATGCAGCCATCTTTTCCTCCATACATGTGAGAGCGTTAACGATGGCGGTGGCGGCGATGTCGAGAGGTTCCTTTTCAATGATAGTGGTTGGTACGGGGGCGGGGGTGTTAACAGTGGAAGTCTTAGTGTTAGCGGTCGTCAGTTTCTTCGAAGTCGTGGCAGTGTCGGTACCCTTCAGAACCCATTTGGCAGCTTCAAAGACTTGTTCTACCTCATAGGGGTCCTCCGGGTGATGGTCGGGAAGGGTGATTTCTAAACGGCGGACAAGTTTGGACCATAATGAAGTCGGTATACATTGCTGGAACAGACGGCGTTCCTCGTTCCGGTAGATCTTGCTTTTAGCCAGGAGCCAACACGCCAGGCGCTGGAAGTCCCTATAGTAGTCCGAGAAGTGTCCAAGAGTAGAGATACCGGTCAAGAAAGTCTGGTTAACGAGTCGCTCGAGATCCTGAAGAGTGTACCGGGCAGATTCCTCAGCACCAGGATATAAACGAAAGACCGCTACTTTCCACTCGGCGTAGGTATGGTCGCTAAACTCTGGCAAGCCAAGCCAGGTCTCCGCGGTGTCATACAATACATACTGAGCGGCGTATTCCTTTTTCTGGTTATTGTCGTTAACGGCACAGTCCGCTAAGAGATATTTGAGCTCGTGGAAATACTGGGCAAACTCTCGGGGGCAACTCTCGTCCCATTTAGGTGCGGTAGAGTCGTTACGAGGGGGCATATGGCAGGAAAGGTGGGCGTCACCCATGGCAGTAGGGTTAATGGGTGTCGGTAAGGGCGTAGAGGATTGAACTGGGGAATAAGGGTCTGGGGATAACGGTGGTAGCGGTGCGACGAGGAAGTTGTTGATGTGATGGCCTGGGAAGTTCTCTAAGAGTTCGGTAACGTCGAGAAGTTCCCTAGCAGTAGCGAGTTCCTCTTCGAGGTTACGAGGCGGAGGCGTTAAAGGTGTTAACGGCGATGGAGGGGGAATGTCAAAAGGAATAACTGGTAGCGTGGATTTGAGATGTAAACGGTTTTTAGCCTGGAGGCAAGTTTCCAGTGGAATTTTGCTATAGAACCCCTCGCAGTGGGCTCCAAAATGATGTGCTGACTTGCCGCCTAGCTGCCGTGCAGGAAACAACCAACAAGACCAGCTAGATAGGGATAGCTAGCAAGCAGTAGCATTACGTGTGTGTGTGAGAGGAGTCTAGCAAAGTCCTGGAAACCCGGTAAGGAGATGTGAGGTCGGAGTCAGTAAGGAAGTGTGAGAGAGCGGTAAGAGATAACGGTGCGGCTGCTAGTGTCTGCGCCGAACCGTCGCTAAGGAAGAAATCTGTCAAAGACCCAAAAGGTCGTTAAGGAATAGCGGGAGAGTTAATGGAAATATATGAGCCACTAGCCATAAGCGCTAGCGTTTAACAAAGGCAAAACGAGGGCACCCGTATGGTGCTTAACGAAAGCGAAGTGAGGGTGCCCGTATGGTGCTTAACGAAGATGACGAGGAGCGAAGTAGACTGGACTGGGTAATCCCAAATCAGTCGTTAACGAAGCAAGAGCGTGAACGAGATCTTAAGTGTAGTCTGAAGTGGGGACTAAACTCTGGTACGATTCGATGATTTGTAGCTACTGACAGGGCAGTATTTATAGGTAAGTAAGACGGTAGATAAAAGGGGAAACCGGTAATAGGTAGTAAGCGTAGCGGTTGCATGTGATAATATGATAATGCGTGTCAGGAGTAAGGCGATAAAAGGGGAAAATGGTAATAGACAGTAAGCGTAGCGGATGCATGTGATACTGCATGTCAGGGGCCGTAGGGAGAGGGGCCTGGACTGTCGCAAGGTCGGCTGGGTTGTTAAGGGAAATGTCAGTAACGGCCGGTGTCGTTAGCGGTCGGTCGTTAGTGGTCACGTGCTGAGGTCACGTGCTTGGTTTGACTTGCCAGTGTCGGGCAGCCAGCGCTGACTGGGGCGTATCAACGCGATGGGTAGTTGGATGGAGTGGGTGATTGCTCTGGAGGATGTGGTACTGCCATCAAAGAGTCGGAGTTGGATGGGGATGGGGAGACGTTGGAGGGGGTGAGGGGTTGACAAGGCCAGGGACTCATCGACAAAGTTGTCGGTGGCACTGCTATCGACAAGGGTGTTAAGGGGGGTGGGGGAGGTATTGAGGGAGGTGCTGATAAGGAGGGCCTGTCGGGATTGCGAGGAGAGGTAAGCCGTGGGGGTGTCCGGGGATAAGATCATTGCGCGGAGGTAAGTAGCCGTGGTGGAGGAGACGTCGGGGTCTGATCCGCGATTTAGTGCGTCTTCCGGAGCTAAACCGCTGGCTCGTTTTCTGTAAATTGGTAGTCGCAGTCCTCACTGTCAATGGTCCAGACCGCACGGCCCATGGTGCGGCATTTGGGGCAGTCGTTGATGAAGTGCCCCTGTTCACCACACAGGATGCACGAACCGTCCTTGTGCCGGCGATCCTGCATGTCGCTGGGCACGTCAATCCAGGGTCGATCGGAGTTCCGGATCCGGTTGGCTCGTAGGGACTCTTCATCACCGGGGGCATTGGGGAGATCAGGGAGGGGGTTGGGCTCATCAGGAGGAGTCTCCAGGACCTCGTCAAGGGCGGCGGCATTGAGCTGAGCGGGGGGACGGGAGCCCGGAGGGCGAGTCGGTCCAGCTGGTCCTCGGCCGGGGTCGGGGCGAGCGGCGGGGGTGGCACCAGCGGGCAATCCCATGTGTGTCCCCCACGACTGCCAGGAGGGTGGGTTTGTGGAGTTCCAACCGTTCCGGGGGCCCGTGGACTCGCTTCGGTCTTCCCAGTACCACTGATTGACTTGGGTGACAAGTGCCTTGTACCCGTCGTAGGTGGTCTGCTTGGGGGCGATGCGGAGGACATCCTTGATGCGTTGGGGTAGAGCACGGCAGAGGGCAAACCAGAGGGCATTGTAGTTCCAGCCCGTTTTGTAGGCTTCTCGCTCGAACCGGACAATGAAGCTGGTGAAGCGCTCCTCCGAACGCATCTGGAGATTGATGATTGTTTCCTCCGCTTCCGCTACAGTGTCATACACGCCAAACTTGCCGAAGAACTCCTGGACAAAGGCCTGCCAGTTGGAGAGGACGGGGTTGGTGGAGTCGTACCGGAGGAGGGCGGTGTAATGATCGTAGGCAATGCCCTGGAGGTACGATGCGGCAAATGCAACCCGGGAGTTCTCGAGCTAGAAGGTGACGGGCTTTGCCTGGAACATGGTGAGACACTGCATAAGGTAGGTGCGCCACTTCCGGGGGTTGCGGCCTGTGAAAGGTTCCGGCTTTTGGATGTCGAGCTTCCCCTTGCAGGCCAGTGCGTCGCGGGTGTTGTCCGGGGCGTTTTGGCTGCGCGTGGGGCCGGC
>QGOB01002436.1:0-12831 GCA_003313055.1 Termitomyces sp. MG145 | reverse complement strand
GCGAAAGACAGAATCCAGGACTTCATACCCATTTTTTAATTGTACCTTTCGGTAGAAATCTGAGCTTCGAGTTGACTAGTCACGTATGTGCCAGCCACAGGCCATTATTCCAGAGAATATCACAATGAGGAGAATAGGCAAGAAAAACAAGTAACGACAGGCTGGTCCTGGGTGTATACCCTCTGCGTTTCTTCTGAACGTGAAATTCGATGGATGCATGGGAAAAAAAGGTGAGGAGGGTGGATGAACGAAATTACGGGATATGGTACAGCAAGTACGCGAGGATACTACGAAATAACAGTGAGAAAGCCTTGGAAAACTAGTCAACACGCTGTAGGCTTACATTAGATTTTCGAACTTATCGTTGAGGTAAAGACCTTAACGAGAGAGGGAAATTCGAAAGGGATGAGGGCTCATCGAATATATGTGACGAAATTTCTTACCTAACGCAGAGTCAAAGAGAATAAGAAGTCATACTACAACTAAAAAGAGATAAAGGATCATCAGAATGTATGCAGTGAGAATAAGAGCAACACGAAGTCTGATCTTCGGCCCGACTCTGCTTTGCCAAACTATGACGGCCTACCTCAACGTCGATCACGGCCCTGCCTCAACGGATCGACGGCTTACTTCAACGTCGATCACAATTCCATCACGTGAATTTAGTTGTACCCCTGCATGTCATGGTACGAAGAGCTTTGAGTATGTCTTGGATTATGTTCCAGGCTTCAATGATTAGTCACTTTATAACCATCTCACAGTTGTCGAGGATGTTGAAATTGGCTGCTTGTCAGAGCCCATTGTCCAAATAACCGGTCGGCCGAGAGACTCGTCTTCTCTTTCCCCGACCTTACCGCCGGCTGTCCGGCTGTAAACCAAGCTCGACTCCTTTCCATACCATCGAGGGAATCTACTGCAGCGCAGGTAGCGATACGAAATGGATCATATCATGCGCCACATAAATGGAGATTTTTTTTCCCCCCCGCTGGAGTTTACAATCAACTAATTTGCACTAGATGTAGTCGCTTGACTATTCTTGTCTGTTTTAGGAATCTGGTGCACAGAGGACCCCCATTGGTCTTGAAAGAATCAAAGAGACCTCAAGGGACTTGCAATGGGGTCATCTTCCATTGGCAGTTTCAAGCTGTATTAAGTGACTCCTATCGATATACTTAACTGTGCGTACACTGTCTGAGTTCGAGACCGACTCTATGGGGTGGTGCTAACGTTTCTGTAGCAGCACTTCTGACTGCATGACTCGAGGCATGCATTATCGCAGGCTAGAGTGGTTTGTGCCCTGTACTCATTATCTTCAGTCACCTAATTGTGTGAACTGTATGGGACCCACACCTACAAATCAAATTATTGTTTTAACTCGGCTAGTCTGCAAGAATACTCATCGATAAGCTTTGATCAGCAGTACCAATATTGCAATACCTCCCAACAATGCCGCAGACGCAGACGCAGACGCCGCAGATCAACCACCTCGTTAGGTTGACAGATCGGCTGTACGATACACCAGAATTCCAGACGTTTACTCGTGACAATGTGGATCGTACTCGAGCTCGCGTTTTGGCTCACCGATTCTACCGTCGATACTACACCCAGACCTGTGCCGTGACTCACAAGTCCAGTACAGCAGCTCCATATACGATGGTAGAGCTTGCTCACATGAAACCCCACAAAGATACGAACAACATTGAAGATGTGCGTATTCCAACATGTCTATTGGTATATTGGATATCAACTACAAACGCTCTATTTTCAGATGGATCGGTGGGCATGGATGTTGGGTTTTGCTTACAGAGGGACCTTTCACATCGAGACGCGGGTCAATCTCATGCCATGTGTGTCATATCTGTCTTTGTATTTTGTCTGTGTAACTCAATTATCCTTCGACCGATAGTGAATGTCTACATCCACAGAGCACTTGATGCTCACCTCATCGCTTTCGTATTAGATGAGAATATCAGGCGAACGGTCAAAGAGAAATTGCTCATCAACTCAATGGCAAAGACAGTGGGTGAGCAGAGGGAACGGGTCCTAACAGTATGTGCCTAGATGATATGCCTATATCACTTCATCTCATCTTATATCAGGACCTTGATAAAATAATGCCTGCTGATGGTTGGCCAGTCACCCTGATGGCTACGAGTCGGTGCGATGAGACTGAGGTGATCTTCGTCCATGATCTGGTACAACATAGTCAGGATGGTCCTTTCCATACTGGCGGAGCCTGGAAGTCCTTCAAGCATCCGCTAAGGATCCCCTTCAAAACATCAACAAGTCCTATCTTCATCTTTGCCAACATCCGACAACAACAATCAGTCATGGACCCAGATGACATGCGTTGGTGTAAAACCAATTGGGGTGAAGATCTATGGTTCCAATTTATTGAAGGTGCATCCCTTGTTCGACTCTACATTGAACAAGCCAAAGTCCCGGATGAATTCAAAAGAAGAATAGGCCGAAGTAACACAAGGAGTAGTGGACGTGGCGAAACCATGCCTGGTCTGCCACAAGACAGGTACGACTATCGATTTGGAAAGTATGACAGGGAGAAGACTTCTGTTGAGGTTGAACTCGAATCAAAACTTGCCAAAATTAGTGAGTATCGTACAGACGATGAAGGCGGGGATGATGAGAAGGAGGGCAGCTTGGGTGACGATGAGAAGGAAGATGACAAGACGCCTTCGAGGCCCTCAAGGCGGCCAAATTACATGGGCCTTACCTCTCAGTACGGGTCCATGCTATGGTTTGATGAGTGGGAGAGTTAAGGCAGCTTTGACTTATCACGGAGGGGACATCAAAGGAGGGGACAGTCTTCACCGGACAAGGCAAAACTGGCCATCCATTCCCCCTTGTCGCAGCGACACCACATATAATCAATGTCATTTTGACTTATTATCAGACCAGGTGTAACTTTCACCATCTTCATTTTTTCTTTCGAAAGTCATCAGCTTATCGCCTATTGTCCGCGAGGCTGACAAGCAAAGTGAATTTGGAAACTTGGAATTTTTCATATCCAATTCCATGATGCTAAGGAAGCTTAACAATTCAAAGTACAAACTCATACAGTGAGGACGTTCCCGAGATATCGCTCACCGAAGATTTGCCCCGTGAAAGTGACAATTTCGCGTTGTTTGGCTCATTGTGCCGACTTGTTTTGCAAAGCAAGATAAACCAAACTTCGAAAGAGAAGGGGAAGGGGAGTTCCATGTGGGTAGACTCTCTAACAGGTTTACGAGATGCTGTAATATATGTATGCATGGAAGAGATGGATAATCACTGTTAGACTAAATGCCGTGTATCCCCCCGATTCATAGACCCTCCTTTTAAAGTTCAGCTTGAGAGCGTCTTTCAATGTGGCGTCTCAATTGTCAAGTTGAACCATTACTACCATTCATTTCTTTCTTCATGTCCTTTTTTTTCTCTGAAGAGTCCATCTTTGAGTATCAGGTAGCTAACCTAATAACAGATGGACCAGATGATAGTCTGATGCAACATAGTCACCTATCGGTGTGGATAATGGTGGTTGTAACTTGAAGGAAGTTGAGATCAGATAATAGATTTATAAGCCAAATGGCTTCACGAGTTGCAGTAGATGATGTGATATACTTGGCTTCGACTGCAGAAGTGGCCACTATGCTCTGTTTCTTGGATGACCAAGATACAGTACTTCCATTTATATCAAAAGACCATCCACTGATGGATTTTTGATCGTAAGCATAAGCAAAGTGAATTTGGAAACTTGAAATTTTTCATATCCAATTACATGATGCTAAGGAAGCTTAACAGTTCAAAGTACAAATTCATACAGTGAGGATGTTCCCAAGATATTGCTCACTGAAGATTTGCCCCATGAAAGTGACAATTTCACGTTGTTTGGCTCATTGTGCCAACTTGTTTTGCAAAGCAAGATAGACTAAACTTTGAAAGAGAAGGGGAAGGGGGAGTTCCATGTGGGTAAGTGGTAGTGGTGGGGATGAAGTGCACTCTCTTTCCTATGCTGTCCACAACCACCATGACAGGATCATAGCCATGCACATCTGGCAGTTCTGAGATGAAGTCCACTGAGACCACACTCCACCTTTCTTCAGGAATGGGAAGAGGGTGCAGCTCACCCATTGGCGCCTGACGGGAGGGCTTGGTTCTAAGGCACATGTCACAAGTAGTGGTGTAGGTACCAATATAGCATGACATCTGGGGCCACCAGTAGTTGCGCGACACCAGCTCCAGAGTCTTCCAGCATCCTGGGTGCCCTGCCACCTTGGAATCATGGTGCTGCTGTACAATCTGCTGCCTCAGTTCTGGGTCATTTTGCACGTAGATGCATCCCTGGAATGTTAGGATCCCTTGGTCCAATCACTACTCCTGACTGTGAATGGAACGAGTCCCTGTCTGTTGGCCTGCCTTGAGCTTTGCTGCTGCTTTAGCCACCACATCCTATATCTGCCAGAATGGATACCTCTTCACCCTGGATTGCCAGACCTTCAAGTGTCCAAATTGCAAACAGCTTCAGCCCAAGCAGGACAATATTGTCATTGTCTCCTGCTCCAGTCCCATGGTCTGCCCAACACGACAATGCATCTGGCTTACCCATACTCCAACCTGGCCTGTGATGAAGTGTGAAGTCAAAGTTTGCCAGGTAGAGAGACCAGCGGGCCTGTCATCAGTTGAGCTTTTTTGCAGTGCAGAAGTACTCTAGGTTCTTGTGATCCATCCAGACCTTAAACTGATGCTAGGCCTCTTCTAAGAAATGATGCCACTCTTCAAAGGAACGGATGATTGCCAGCATCTCCTTGTCATGGATCTCATAGTTATGCTCCACAGCATTGAGACTTTTGGAATAGAACACAATGGGGTGCCATTTCCCATCCTCCTTAGACTGCTGGAAGAGGACAGCTCCAGTGGCAAAGTCTGAGCTGCTCGCCTCTACACAGAATGGCAGGCTGTCATCCAGGGAGATGAGAACTGGTTGGGAGGTCACTGCATGTTTCAGAGTCTCAAAGGCTGTTTGCTGAGCGTCTGTCCAAGGCCAAGGCTGGTTCTTTGAAGTCAGGTCAAAGAGAGGGTGAGCATGATGAGAGAAGTCCTGGATGAACTGCTGGTAGAAGTTGATGAACCCTAGGAAGGATTGGACCTCCTTCTTGTTCTGAGGTGCTGGCCAGTCTGCTACTCCAGCTACCTTCATCAGGTCCATCTCTGCTGTTCTGTGCAAGATGATGAGTCCAAGGTATTCCACTCAGGTCTGCTCAAACTTGCACTTCTCAGGTTTGAGATAGAGCTGGTGTTGGCAGAGTCGTTCCAGAACCAAGCGTACAATGCAGTGGTGCTCCTCTCAGGTCTTGGTAAAGATGAGGATGTCATTGAGGTACATGCACACCACTCCATCTGCAATGAGGTCGCGGAAGATGTCATTCATCATGGTCTGGAATGTAGCTGGGCCATTGGTGAGGCCAAAGAACATGACCAGCAATTCAAATAGCCTTCAATTTGTCCGGAATGCAGCCTTCCACTCATCTCCTTCCTTGATGTGCACATTGTTATAGCCCCAGCAGACATCTAACTTAGCTGGATGCCTTCCTCCAGGAGAACCTTGAGTCTGGTAGAATTTGCCCTTCCAAGTTGCCCATGGCCTCCCCTGTCTTCTTCATCAAAAAGAAGGACGGCTCCCTCCGACTGGTGCAGAACTATTGTGTGCTGAATGCCCTCACTGTCAAGAATCACTACCTCCTCCCCCTCATCTCTGAGCTTGTCAATAACCTCTGTGATGCGCGGTATTTCACCCATCCTGCTCCTTTGGCACAAGTGGGTAGACCTTGCAGTTTGAGGGCTCTGCATCAGGAACTAACTCTGTGGCATGATCCCACTGCTTGTGCTCTGGAAGGGAGTCAAAGGAGGTCTTGGAGAACATGTCTTCAAAGTCATGAAGGTAGTCTGGTACGGCATCTCGGAAGGACTTTGGTTGCATGTTCTGGGTGAAGGTCTTTGCCAGACGCTGCAACATAGTCTGACTGGCACAGACTTCTGCAATGTCCAATGATTGGAGTGGCAAGGCTGCTAGGATCTGGTCACCCTCCTCAATGACTTTGTCAGGAGCATCAGCCTCTGGGGTTCCTGGTAAGCTGATACCACCAGCCTGTTCTGGTTTGGGGTCTCCTCTATCCCTAAAAGCATTCTTGTGAGGGGCCTCCTTACAAGGGAATGCTAAGGGAAGAGGGTTCAACAGGTCTAGGTCAGGGTAGGGCAGGGGACCCCATCAGCAGGCTCAGACTGAGGCTTGCTCTTAGGCATGTGCATGACATTCCAATCAGGCTTCCTCCACACAGGTAGAGCATTGATGTGGACATTGACTCATTTTGACTTCCCCAGTAGACCAGTCAATATCCAGGTTATGCAGGCGCAGACAGGTGTAGCCTAGGATGATATCCTGCTTTCCTAGACTAGTGATGGCAAACACTGCCCATTCTGCATGGTTGTGATAGCGGAGGATACACTCCATCACACACCAGATAAATCCAGCTTCATTGAGGGTACCATCAATGTTGTATACTGGGATGGGTTGGGTCAATGGTTGGGTGGTCAGCTGATGCCTCTCAACAAACGCAACATCCATGAAGAGTCCAGTGGCCCCACTATCCAGAAGAGCCTGGACTCTACTTCCAGAGAGAAGGTGATAGCTGATGGAATAGAAGCCACTGTGTACTTGTGTGGAAGACAGCATTCCCAGATAGGAAAGTGCACTTGGGGAGGAGGAGCTTTGGCTGGTGTAGGAGGAAGAGGGGGTAGTACAGCTGTGGAGGTCTCAACCGGTTTGCATGTTGAAGAATCAAGAGAAGGAACTGTATTAAAAGATTCTATGGACACACATGCAAAGCAATTAGAGCTAGGTAGTGGAGGCGTACAGTCCATCCACTGCAGTGCTAAAAATCCTCTGGCACATCCTCCTCTTCATTCTCCAACGTCTTATCTATCATCTCGGGGGAAGGTATGCCTGCAGCATCCTTTGCAGCCAGGAGCTCCATAATAAGCGTGTCCCGTTTGTCAGCTGACAGATAGCGCACCTCAAGCCCTTCCGGACAGCTGTGAGCCCAATGCCCAGGCTTCCCACAATGGCAGCACACAGAAAGAGGGACTCCTCCCTTCTTTCTAGCATATGGGCACTCCTATAGAGATCTTTGATGGTGGTGTTGCTGCAGGGGCCCAGGGTGCCAGGCCTTGTATGGTGGGGGCAGCTGCAGGGACCAGGAGTGGGGCTGGTGCCCAGCAAGCAGGAGGTTTAGCAGGGAAAAGGGGCAGCACTGAGGGTGTGACCAAAAGGCATGGAATGTCTCAAACTGTTGGTCAGCGTGGGCATTCCAATCCACCAAATATGCCATTGCAATCTAGCCCTCTGTCCTCATCCCCAGGGCATCCATCTACCATGCCATCAATCCATTTATGGATCAATGGTTTGAGCCCATGCCAGAAGTGGAGAACTAGCTGCGTGGACCTGGGGAACCCTGAACAACAAACCAGCTGCTTGAACCCATTGATATAGGTGTCAAAGGTACAGCTCTGCTGGTGATAAGAGGTGCCCTCTAGCATGAGGACAGTGCATTGTGCCTTGTTGGGGTGTGTGAACTCAGAAAGGAACCAAGACTCAAACGCAGCCTAGTCCAGAAACATGTTTGCGTCGTCCTCCAGAATCTCCTGCGCCAAATTGGCTGCACACCTAACATTCATATAAGATAATGCCCACTTGATTGTCTGCATTGGATCACTGAAGGAGGAGGTATGCAAGCTAATATACAGCTTGCAGGCAGTCAGGAATTGACATCCTTGAGCTTGGTCTCCATTGAAAGAGGGAGGAGGGACAGCCTTGATTGCAGATGAGGGTTTGGAGACAATCATTATTGCAATGGAGAGCAGCGGGGTGACGGCCGCTGTGAGGAAGACTTCAGCAGGGAGATGGTCTGGAGTCGGCAACAGGGGGGCATTGAAGAGGACAGCGTGGCTAGAGGTGACCCCTAGTGAAGTGGAGTGCATGGAGGAAAGGAGTTCTTTGAGTTGAGCCTGCATGGTAGAGAGCTGGTGAGAGAGAGCAAGTTGTGTGGTGTTGGAGGTGGAAAGGCCCTGTTCTACAGCCTTTAACCAAGCGTAGGCATCATCCTGAGCAGGGACAGGGGTGCCTGGGGCAGGAGGAAGGTCTGAGGCTGAGGTGGCAGGCATGGTAGAGAAGGGACCAAAAAAGGACTGGTGGGGGAGCTATCAGGCAGGAGTGGGGACCTGGAGGCAGCAAAGAGGCAGACAAGGGAGCACAACTGCTTGGGTGAACCCAGACCAGTTAAGAGAGACTTATTCTGCTCTAAAGGGCAACCTCAGAGAGCTGTGGAACTCACACAACTGGCAGAGGGATATCTAAAGATATATTAGCAAGTGGCTACAGTGTACAGGGCTAGCTACTCACCTGGCAGAGGGATATCCAAGGAGAATAAGTCTAAGGAATTCCTATGCCAGATGTGGATGCTTCTGGGGCCCTAGAAGCATGGGAATCAACTATATAGTACACATAAGCCACTGGGAAACCTCAGAGAGCTGTGGAACTCACACAGCTGGCAGAAGGATATCTAAAGATATATTAGCAAGTGGCTACAGTGTACAGGGCTAGCTACTCACCTGGCAGAGGGATATCCAAAGAGAATAAGTCTAAGGAATCCCTATGCCAGATGTGGATGCTTCTGGGGCCCCAGAAGCATGGGAATCAACTATATAGTACACATAAGCCACTGAAAAAGGTGTGTGGGAATAAAAGATGAAAAACTCGGACATTGCCAGAGAGTTGATTGGTAAGAAATTACCTAATCAAAAACTCGGACAGTATGTAACAGACAATGTATGAAGGAATGAAGACAGAAATAAGGGGAAAAAGGAAGGAAAGAGAAGGGGAGGATGGATGTATGGAAGGAGAAGGAATGTATAAGCTCAGAAAGGGATGTCTCCTTACAGTGTAGGCATAGGTGTACATAGCCATTGAGTACGAGGTAAGGTAGAGTCTTGATATTATGTCAGGTTCCACTGTCAACAGGGGCTCAGCTACACTGGCGAGTCCTTACTAGGCAAGCTCAGGAGGCTAAGTATGAGTCTGGGGCTTATTGGAAGCTCCAGTGCAACTACAAGTAGCCCAGGATGAAGTCCAGATGTTCCAGGATACAAGTAGTGATGTGTGCAAAGGTGGGAGTGCTCTAGGTTGGGGAGCACAAGTTCAAAATGGAGTTTTTAATGAGGGAGTGAGGGAGGATGGGAAAGATAAGATCGATTGGAAATGGAGGTAGGTTCAGAAATTGGTAGAGGTGGGTATGGAACAGATAGGAGATAGATTGATCAGGAAATCAGGAGATGATAAGAGATATGGAACTGGAGATAGAGATAGAGAGGAAAAGATACAAGAAAGGAGATAGAGAGATAGAAGAAGAGATACGGAATAGGAATACAAGTCACAGAACAGAGTATGAGGTGCAGAGACAAGATATGGAAGACAAGATGAGAGAGAGATGGAGGCACAAAACTAGACCAGGACAGAATCAAAGACTATGGTGAATATCAAGACTACTGACTTGTATATTATCCTATAATTTATCAGGACAGGGTCCCAGCCTGGGATTGTGGCATCTGATTATCCTCCAGCTAAGTCCCAGGACAAGCTCTCAGCCCCAGGCAGCTGTTGGAGTGTGCTGGCATGGGCTGCGGCTGCCTTGCATAGGACAGGTCAGCAGTCATGGTGCACAATAGTGGTGCTGTCAACACCATGGGAGCAGATGTGGAGCCTAGTGATGTGCTGGCAGTTTGCAGGAGGAATATTACATGAAGGCTAAGGTGCCAGGGGTTTGGATATATCCAATGATAGGGAAGCCTTGGGGTGATATGTTAGCTGAGATGCCAGGGTTTGGTAATATCTGGGGGTTTGTCCAGAGATGGCTGAGGGTGTTGCTGGGGAAGCATTGGGAGTTTTTTGGTGGCCCTGGAGGTGTGTGGGAGGTGGGGAGGAGGTGTGTGCCAGGAGTGGCATCATTTCTTAGAAGGGGCCCAGCATCAGTTTGAGGTCTGGACAGATCACAAGAACCTAGAGTACTTCCACACCACAAAAAAGCTCAATCAACAACAGGCCTGCTGGTCCCTTTACCTGGCAAACTTTGACTTCACACTTCATCACAGGCCAGGTCAGAGTATGGGTAAGCCAGATGCATTGTTGCATTGGGCAGACTATGGGACTGGAGCAGGAGACAACAACAATGTCAGGTCCCGCTGACAATTGGGGGCTCAGCTACACTGGCAAGTCCTTACTAGGCAAGCTTGGGAGGCCAAGTACAGGTCCAGGGCTTTGCAGAAGCTCTGGTACAGCTACAAGTGGTCCAGGGTGAAGTCCAGATGCTCCGGGGTATAAGTAGTGACGCGCGTGAGGTTGGAAGTGCTCCGGGTAGAGGAGTACAGGTGCGGGGGGTAGGGTAGGGATGTAACAAAGAGGGAACAGGTAGCAAAGGGGGATGGTATGGATTGGGGATGGGAGTAGGTTTGGAAACGGTAGTAAGTATGGAATGGGCGGGGGATGGATTGGCTAGGAGACTGGGGTGGAGAGAGAAAGAGATACAGAACAGTAGGTAAGGAAATGGAGAAGAGAAACGGAATGGAGAAACAAGTCATGGAACGGAAACGAGGCACGGAGATGAGAGATGAGAGATGAGAGATGAGAGATGAGACAAGAGAGAGAGAGAGAGGCAAGAGAATAGATTGAGATTGAGATAGAGACAGAGACAGAGACAGAGACATGGAAATACAGAGAACTACGGTTAATATCAAGACTGCCTCGCTTGTATGCTATCCTATGGTTTATATACTACCCTTCCACTAAGTCCCAGGTAGGATCCTAGCCCGGGACCAAGGCATCTGACTCCTCCAGCTAAGTCCTGGGACTGGCTCCCAGCCCCGGGGTTGTGATAGTTGTTGGGGCGTGCTGGCATGGGTTACGCGGGCTTGTGTCGGGGGGTTGGCGGTCATGGTGTGTGGTGGTGGCGCCCCTCGGCGCCACAGAAGCAGGTGGCCTTGTGACATGCCAATGGTTTGTGGGAGGAATGTTGTGGAACGTTAGGTGATGGCCGGGATGCCGGGGGCCTAGATGTGTCTGGTGACAGGGAAGCCTTGGGGTGACATGTTGGCCGGGATGCCAAGGTTCGGTGATGGCCGGGGATCTGTTTGGAGATGGCCGTGGATGTTGCCGGTGCAGCATTGAGAGGTTGTTGGTGGTCTCAGAGGTGTGCAAGGGGTGCAGGGGAGGTGTGTGTTGGGGCTGGGGTAGCATATGGGGGTCCAGAGATGGCGGGGTTGTAACATTACCCCCCCTTCAGCATCGAGACCCTTTGAGACTGGGGCCATAGTGGTGGTGTCATGGGAATTTGAACCCAAAGCTAGTGCTGGCACAGAAGTCCATGGAATTGAAGTCGAAGACGTATGGTGGCCATCCAGAAGGTGCTCCAGGAGGATAACAACTCGATGGTTGAAAGAGTTCTGCTCTGCCTTGAATGACTTTTTTGGGTAGACATCTGGGTGTCAGGTGAGGGCATCAGGTTTGGCTCCGAGGCGACCGGGACAGTAGTGGATGGTGAAGGTGTACTCCAAGAGGGTTTCTGACCAGCGAGCTTGGTGGCGGCTGAGTTGTTTTGTGGTTGTGAAGTACTGGAGGTTATTATGGTTGGAATAGATTTGGATGCAGTGGGGTGCCTTTTTGAGGTAGGCCCACCATTGTTTGAAGGCCTCAACTATGGCGAGCAGCTCCTTGTCATAGATGTCGTAGTTGAGCTCTGCCAGGATCATTGAGCGTGTGTAGAAGGCAACGGGGTGGAGCTTGCTACTACTGGGGTCCATCTGCAAGAGGATGCTGGCGATGGCGTAGTTGGAGGCATCACATTCTAGGACAATGGGGAGGGAGGGGTCGTAGTGCCAGAGGATTGGGGTGGAGGTGAAGACAGATTTGAGGAGTTTGAATATGCTCTGGGCACTTGCTATCACAATTCCACAGAGTGTCCTTCTGGGTGAGTCAGTTGAGGGGTTTGGTGATGCCGGAGTAATTATCGATGAACCAGCGGTAGAAGTTGGCAAAGCCTAGGAGGGATTGTACCTCCTTGATGTTCCGGGGAGGCGGCCAGTCAAGGATAGCCTGGATCTTGACCAGGTCCATGCGCACTCCATCCAGGGAGACTATCACACCCAGATATTCTACCTCTGTGATGTGGAAGGTGCACTTCTCCGGTTTGGCATGGAGGTGGTATCTCCGAAGGCGTTCCAGGACCTGGCGCACATGCTCCCAGTGGTCATCAAGGGAATCGGAATAGATGAGGATATTGTCGAGGTATACGATCACAAAGACATTGCTCATGTCGTGGAAGATGTTGTTCATGAAGTATTGGAAGGTGGCGGGGGAGTTGGTCATTCCAAAGGGCATGACAAGGTACTCAAATAGTCCGTAGCGGGTGCGGAAGGTGGTCTTCCACTTGTGTCCTGGGGCTATGTGCACGTTGTTGTAACCCAACTGGAGGTCTATTTTGGTGTAGATTTTTGCACTGCAGAGACAGTTGACAAGGTCACCAATGAGGGGGAGGGGGTACCGGTTCTTTTTGGTGACTTTGTTGAGTCCCCGGTAGTTAATGCAGAGCCGGAGGGAGCCGTCCTTCTTCTTCGCAAATAGCACGGGTGCCCTGGCGGCAGAGTTCGAGGGTCGGATGAATCCCTTGCCAAGCATCTTGTTGAGGTAGTCCTTGAGGGCGCGGAGCTCTACTTCAGACATGTTGTAGACCT
>QGOB01002433.1:0-55795 GCA_003313055.1 Termitomyces sp. MG145 | reverse complement strand
TGGTCTTCCAAATATTTCTGATAAAACAAAGGATTTTACCTGAGAACTACTTGAAAGACATATGACAAGTGTTTACAAAGGAACACATTAAGATAAACATTATGTTTTTCTCTAGAAAAAGACTGGAAACATTATGCATTTTTTCTATCTGTAGCTTAGGAAAAATCAAGAGAAAAAGAAATTGTTTTGCTCAAGGAAAAGCATTGAAATTGTTTAACTTTTTCTTTTTTGTTTCTCAGAATAAATTATATGTAATACATGAGAAAAACTAATTAGAAATTATTTGACATCTTTCTAATGGGCTTTTCTTCCCGAAAAATCTCCCAATCCCTGCAGTGCTTCCAGATCCAGCACACTATGCTTAAGCTGCTCCTTGTTCACACTCTTTAGTTCATCATTCTGCGTCTGCACCTCTGCCACCATGACCACCTTTGCCGCCATGACCACCTTTGCCACCATGACCACCTTTGCCACCATGACCACCTTTGCCACCATGACCACCTTTGCCGCCATGACCACCATCTTTGCCATGACCACCATCTTTGCCATGACCACCATCTTTGCCATGATCACCATCTTTGCCATGACCACCATCTTTGCCATGACCACCATCTTTGCCATGATCACCATCTTTGCCATGACCACCATCGCCACCATGACCACCATCTTTGCCATGATCACCATCTTTGCCATGACCATCATCTTTGCCATGACCACCTTTTCCGCCATGACCACCATCGCCGCCATGACCACCACTGCCTCTACCATTCCACCGATCATTTTCCCTCATGTCGTAGCCTTTCGTCCGACTACCGTGGTAGCCATCGTGGTAGCCTCGCTGTATTCAAAATTTATCAGCCGCGGACGTGAGTTGGAGCACAAGAGATATGAACTTGAGCAAGATCATGGCTATCGTGGGTTGGTGCGCCCATGGAAGGACAGATAAGGGTTGTATGGCTGAGGATACTGGTAAGAGCAACGACGGAAAACTTCATGATTGTTACAAGGGTGGTCGAGAGTGGATGGTATGGAATAATGAAGTTCATCACCAATGTCTATGTAACCTTTATACATGAGGAAGGCAGTACACTGTTCGCTCTTCGGTGCAATGGCGGGTTCCAAGGGTAAGGAGCCTATTCGGAGGTCTCTGCGCAATGAGTGCGAATACGGTCTAGCAGCCTTCTGCACGCCGGACCTCACATCTCACAAACTAAAGCCGTCGCCGGCACATTATCATCGTTGACAGTTGTGCTGGAGGCAGTGGAGCCGAAGACCTTTCCTGGTGCTGCATTCAGACACATCGCTTCACAGGGTGAGTTGTGGCGGTAGACCACCTGATAAGGCAGAGCACGGTCACACGGAGGGCGTATCGTGACTACTTCACTGCTAGTAATTCTACTCATTCTCTCTATTTTATCCCTAATGTTCCCGTACCAGTCAGTTTCCTTTCCGATACTCCCGTATCTTCGTAGTATAAAAGAAGTATTTACGATGTACTTAGACAGTTCTTACAAATACAGGATTTACAGCAGTTATATCACGAAACTCTTGCTAAAGCTAGTGGGCATGTATACAGCTTTTCTTTGAAATAAGCAGGTAGCTAGATGAATGAATCAAGAGAAATGGATGATGATTAAACGACGTGGCTCTTTTCCAATCCATTTTCGGACTGATCTTCGGGGTACTCTTCTAACTCGCCCTCCGCATCAGCTTCTTCTCCGTGCGTGGAGAGGTAAGTCGGCGGCATCTCCTACTTGCCTTCCTCTTCGCGGGCCTTTCGTTTGCCTCTCTTCGGATCAGGGTCGCGTGTATCCAAATAGAGTCGTTTATGGGGAACGGTTATGTTACGGGGTCCCGAATAAGGCGCCGATTTTACGCGCATGGTAAAGTTCGAAGTCGACAAATCGCAATGCGGCGTGAGCAAGGAACTAGAAACGGAAGCTATTTGTGGATGATACGCGACCTAACATCGAAATAACATACCTAGAAACGGAATGGAACAAACTAAAGGGTCTACCAGTACGAGCTCGACTACTGTAGTAGGGACGTCACGTGTGCATCTTGACCTGTTTTGTAAAGGTAGAAGTAAACAAAAAGCTTCCATTCTCGGCTGCATATCCCAGCACTAATCACGCATTCTGCCACGTTGTTTCCACTTCGGGAAATGTAGCGTGTTTCTCGACAAAAATGTGTCAGAAATATGTCTTTCAATTCCTGTCACATGAGCTATGTCCTGTGCCTTCGGCACAGGTATGTAGCTTGTTGGGGGCTCACCCCCAAACCCTGACTGCATCCTGGCTCCAACCTCACAAGCTTGGTTAGGGCCCTGTCAGCCACTTCAATGGCTTAATCCCAGCCTCAACTTTGCAAGCTCAGTTAGGGCCTTGTGTTCAAAATTCAAGGCTTAATCCCAGCCCCAACCTTGCAAGCTCAGTTAGGGCCTTGTGTTCAAAACTCAATGCTTAATCCCAGCCCCAACTTTGCAAGCTCAGTTAGGGCCTTGTGTTTAAAACTTGATCCTTAATCTTCAAAACTCAAATTCATCAACTTAATGTTCTCTCATCATATAAGGAGGATATCAGACAGAATCTATATAAGCCAATACTACAATGCCCTAATTTAAAAATACAAAGTCTAGCTAGATACATTAAAAGAGGTTAGTAATAAGAAGTTATCATATTACAAGATATATACTTACAATTGTCTATTTGTCAATCATTACATTTTGTCCCTTTCTGTTCATCATCAGATACTAAAATTTATAAAGGTTAGTGATCAAAAGTGAGTTTATGTAAAGTGAGACTTACACCTGCAAACCATTCAGGATTTCTTGATAGACTATATTTGCAGTTGTCCTTGTTGTATTTTCTGGTGGAAAAATGACTTTGATACAATTTCCAGATGTACACTTAGACAGTGCCACATAAAGTTGTCCATGTGTAAACACAGGTGTTCAAAAATCCAATCCAACTTGTTTGACTGATTGACCTTGGGACTTGTTGATAGTCATAGCAAAGGCCAATCAAACTGGAAATTGTTGTCTGCACAATGAAATAGGCAAATCCTCTTCAGAGGCATCAATGTTGATTCTTGGAATCATAACTGCTGTTCCTCCAAACTTGGCATCTCCACTGATGATCTGGCATGTGAGGACTCTGGTGTTGATATGAGTAACAATCATTCTTGTCCCATTGCAAAGGCCTTGAGTTGTATCCAGATTTCTGAGAAGCATGATAGGAACACCAACTTTAAGAGCCAGTCTAGCCAAAGGCAAAACTACTGGCCCTCAAAGAGTTGAGATATACCATAGGATATATGCCATCAACATTTCCATCATCAGCCTTGACAGAATCAGCACTCTGCAAGATTTTTTCTTGTCCTGAAAACCTCTGCAGAATCTCTGAATTGATCTCCTCCACATCAGAGTTCTTGCTAGAAAGCATGGTCTGGTCCAGTAAATACTGATCCTGTTGATAATGATTGATATCAGGATAGGTGGTGGCAATCAATCCAGTGATAGAATTGTCATCACAGATCATGGTTTCTGGAAGTTGTACTGTCTGCTCATGCTCAAGGTTTTTCCAGCACTAATGTCCAACAACCAAGCTGCATGAGCAACATTATCAGGAGTCTGCTCCAACTGCATATTTTGTACCAAGTAGTGGACTTGAATGTGGTCCCAAAGTCTTCCTCTTTTCAATGAAGCAGCAATCATCTGCTGTCTGAGTCCTTGGGCAATAACTGTAAGAGTTTGTCTGAAATCTCCTCCAAAGACCACAGTAACTCGACCAAATAGAAATATCTTTTTCCAAGATATCTCTGAAACCACAATCTACCAAATCAATGGCATTCTTGTGCTGCATTGTAACTTCATCCCAGATAACCATTCTGGTGCCCATTGATAGATCAGAGAGATGTGTTCCTCTCCTTATGTTGGCAATGGATATATCTAGAGCAGGAATGGGAATTTGAAACCTTAAATGAGCAGTTCTACCTCCCTCCAGCAATAAGGCAGCAATTCCAGATGATGCTAGACATAATGCCACTGCACCAGTAGAACAAACAGCAGAGGCTAGAGTATTACAGACAAAGGTCTTGCCACATCCTCCAGCACTGTGAATGAATATCACTCCACAGAGTCCATGACAGAATTGAAGGTCTCCAACTGTTCAGCATTGAACTTGGTCTTGTTTTCTTCCACTCTCCTCTTCAACTCCTCAACATCATAATCCATTTCTTCTTGTAAAAGTCTATTACCTATAAATGATTTGATTAGTTTCAAAGTCATTGTTCTCTATGAAAACCAAATACCTGGAATGAAATTCCAAGCTTGCTGGGGCTCTGGCATGTTAGGAAAGTCTTTCAGAGTTTTGCAAGAATTCCTCAAGTTGTCATTGATGAGATAAAGGCCATAATCATGAATTTCTTTATCAGCAAAGATCCTGTCCCTATACTGGTGTGCCCACTGCAATCTGTGTTGGATATCATCACAAATAGAATGCTTGAATTCATTGCATAAAGCCTCTAGAGTGGTAGCAGCACAATGGAGTAGGATTGTGCAAAAGAGCTAATCCTGTTTGTCTTTGAACAGCTTCAGCAAGACATTGCCTCTATTCTGCATCATCCTCCAAAAGGTCCAGGGCCTTGTATGTTGGATAGGTGTGGCTATTGACAGTCCTGAGATAAGCCCATGATGTTGCATTGGCAACCACTGTCAAGAGCATTTGTAAATAGAAACATTCTCCTTGTGTAGGTGAGGCAAAGTACATTCTGCCAATAGCTGTTCCTCTCTGTCTCTCCTTCCAAGTCCTTTTCCTTGGCTCATAAACAAACTTGGTTGGGAAGTTCTGATAAGTGATGTTGTTATTGGGAAACTTGGTGTTGGCTTCAAACCAAGCAGTGAGTGCAGTCTTGTCCACATTAGCTCTGGCAGCCACCAACTCCAAAGGTTTGTTGTTTTGAAAGTAAACTTGATGTTGGCCTTCCAGGTGCACAGGTAATTGATAGACAGGAGGAAATTCAGTGTGCATGTTGAATTCATAGATGTGCCAGCAAGCCTCTGGAGTAGAAATGTATCTGCCATCCAAATGTTCCTTGATCTCATCTTGCTGCTCCCTAGAGATTTCTAAGGTGGTCCTGTCATGGCCTTTGTAAATGTACTTGTGAATGTACTTGATGGATTCTACTGAAGCACAGACCTTGACATTGATGTGACACTGGTATTTGGCTGAGAGATAGGGATTATATGGGACAACATCACAATTGTCATAATGATGGCCATTCTTCTCAAGGAAGCAACCATTGTCTGGCCTAGCATATTGAGGATAGCCATTGTCACCATATTGAGTAGCCTCTAGATATTCTTTGGGATATCTTTTAGAACATTTGCCATTGACCATGCACTTTGCATTGGGATAAGCTGCCCTACATGGACCATAGACCATATTAGTAGTAACAACCTAATAACAATAATTCAGTTACTGAATCAAGATATATCAAGATCAAGTCAATACCTGATACAATTGAGGCTAAGTCACTGGATCAGGTGTACAAGCACAGACAATGAAATCCACATGAGCTGCATCCTTGATCTTATTACAAAGATGCAAGAAGATCAAGATGTGCATATATGACAGTCCTCTTTTTGGAATTCAATAGTATGGACATGAGCCACACAGGTGTCAAAGAGACCTTCTTTGATTTCCTTCAAGACTGCATTCTTCTTGAGTTCAAATACTCTAGCCACAATATCAGGTCAATCAGAAGCTGTCTGCTTCTTCCCATTAACTGCAGGTTCCTTTAAAAGAGCCTCTTTGATTTCAGGCCATCTTGGATTGGCAGTCATGTCAAGAGGAGAGATTAGGTTTTCAAAAATACCTGCAAATGGCCATAGAGTCCTGGAATAACTACTACATGTGATGTTCACTTCCTGTATGAGAGGCAGGAAGCACAATACAATAGCCTTGCTGAGGTAAGTCTTCATCTCCAGCTGCAGCATCAACAACTCCTTGGTAGACCTCAGCTCTGATCTTTCTTTGATTAAACCTAACCCAGTTGAGCTTTGATTATTCAATAGAAGCCTATGCATCCACAATGTATTGCTGTAATAATCTGCCACTCCAAAGTAATGGGGCATTAGCTTCTAAAGTGCATTGTCAAAGCCTATATGCATAATATGCTGTTTCACTGACATTGGTAGTTTGCTGTTGACCTTGTGGTCCAAGATGAGATGGAATGTGAATGTGAAATCCATGCTTTCCAGTTGGAAAGATGATAGTGTAGTGCAATAGAGTGTAGAATGGGTGTAAATGGCTGATCTGCTTTAACTTACCTCCATGCAAGTGCAAGACTATATCATGGTGATCTGATTGTTCTTCTGTGCCATCTCCAGGAATGATAGCAGCAACTGCTTCTTAATCATTAGGGTTGTTATAGTACCAATGATCCCCAAAATCTGCTTGGAGAAAGCCTTTGTGGTTGACCTTCAGGAATTTCAGCCATGATTTCTCTAGTTTGCTTATAGTAGCCAATAAAGAGATTGACTCCACCAAGCATATCCTGCAAAGAGGCCATTATTTGACCATCTAATTGAGGATTATTTTGTTGATGAAGAGCCAATTGTCAAAACCTTGTTGGAGGCACCAGTAGTCCCATTCCAACTGGCAGTTAGACTCAGTGATGTAGGGCATGAATAGGAATGTCTTTGTGGATAGAGAAGACAAAAGTACTATGTGACACATCAACATGGCTGCAACAAGAATCTTCCCATGCCAATGCTGCAAGAGCAGCATGCAGGTGTTGCAAACTCAGATCATCCTGATAGGTAGGATGGATCTTGTCCATGCCTTCCTAAGTTATTATGATTACTCTGTCTATCATGTCCTCCTTGCTCAAACCTTGTTCTGGGCTTTCATGTGGTAGCCTGTCCCATTCAGTGTTATTCTGATGGACATCATTGTGATGGGTTGTCATCACTTCCTCCTGGATCCCTATCTGAGTGTGCAGTCTATTGCATGAACTGTCACTACATATTGTCAACAGGTAGAATCTGTAAGGGTGACCTCAGAGAGCTGTGGAACTCACACAACTGGCAGATCCAAAAATGTATTAGCAGTGGGCTACAGATACAGAGTACAGGTCTAGCTACTCACCTGGCAGAGGGATATCCAAAGAGAATAAGTCTGAAGAGTCCCTATGCCAGGATGTGGATGCTTCTGGGGCCTCAGAAGTGTGGGAACCAACTGTATAGTACACATAAGCCACTGAAATATGTGTGGGAAAGGTAAAAGACCTAAAGGGGAAAAAACTCGGACATTGCCAGGAAAGGGATTGGTAATAACAATTAGGTGACTCTGGGATGTTAGGTGGTTATAATTAGTAAGTAGAAATCAGGTGACTCTGAGAAGGATGTCAGGTGATCAGAAATGTGGACCCAATATGTACAGATAATGTATGAGAGAAAAGAGATAGAAGGATAGGGAAAAGGAAAGGAAGGTGAGTGTATGGGATAAGGGATGAATGGATGGACTAAGGAAGGCTTGTCCCCTTACATCACCCTCCCTCTGGATTGCAGTGCTTTGATGCATGCCATGCTGATTAGAAAAGTGCTGGCAAAAGAATGTACAGGCCTTGAATGAACTTAGCAGCATTTGAATGCCATTCATAAAATTCTCTCACAAGCAATCAGATGAAAACTCACCAAAATGCTACCAGCACCACTTGTGATCTCACCGTCCACAACTCACCACAGTCTAATGGCATTGCTAAGTGGTCAAACCACACAATTGTTGGGGATGCTTGTGCCATAATGATTGCTGCCAAACTCCCAAGAAACCTCTGAGTAGAAGCCAAGCATCACATGGTTTGGTTGAGGAACTGTGCACCATCCAGCACACTCCCTAACAACATCACTCCTCTTCAGATGGCAACAGGAAACAAGCCCAACCTATCCAGGCTTTGTGAGTGGGGATTGCTGGTATACATCCATTTGAACAACACCAGGAAAGTTGACTCAAAGGTTGGCAAAGACAGGTTTGTTGGATTTGACAATAAATCAAAGGGTTATCAGATTTACTGGCCAAACAAATGTACAGTCACTATTGAGAGGGACATCTACTTTAGCAGGAATGCTGCCATTGACCCTGCAGCTGTACAGATCAAGGAGGAGTGGGACTTACACAACAATCTTGACAGTCTCCATACTCTAACACATCTGTCCAATGACACCAAGCCAGAACCTGTTCCTCACAATCTGAACAATACCCCGGTACCTCAGAAAACTGTTCAGAGTATAGGGAAAATACCCCAGGACACTTACAATACTCTAAGACCTGAAACCTCACTACCAACCAATCCTCCATGCATCCACACATGCCAAAACTTGCTCACTGGCCTCCCTCAGTTTGACCCTGAACAATATGGTTGTGGACAATGCCAGAATGCTACAAAAAGAGTCAACATTGTTGAATCTGCATTCATTGCTGATGCAATTGACATACTCCAGCCTGGTGGTATTGAGATAGGGAATATTGACAGTAAATGGGTAAAAGAAACCATTGAACATGCTTTAGCTGCCAGCAAAGACATACCCATAGTCAAAGAAGCACTGTCTGGCACCAAGAATAATGATTGGTCATCTGCAATTGATGCAGAATTCACACAGATCGAGAAACTCAGCACTTGGGATATCATTGAAAGACCACCAGATGCCAATATTATCCCCTGCCACTATGTGTTATGCTGTAAATGTGGCACTGATGGTGAAATAACCTGCTACAAAGCTTGCTTAGTTGCAAAAGGTTTTAGACAACAATTTGGCATTGACTACACTGAAACTTTTCCTCCAACCATCCAAGCCTCCACACCTCAGATCCTCTTATCCATTGCAACCTCACATAATGCAGCCATTAAACAAGCTGACATCAAGAATGCATATCTCAATTCATTTCTCAAAGAAGACAAAATTATATACATGCAATTCCCCCCTTTCTACTGTCGTTTTTGGAACCTACCTCTAGAGCTCAAGGGATTGCCTGACTCCAGACTCACCTGCAATCTTGAATGCCCTCTTTATGGTACAAAATAGGGTGCCCACCACTGGTACCAGGAGCTATGTCAGACCTTTGTGGATCTTGGCTACTCAATCTGTCATGCTGACACTGCAGTCTTCTATAAGGTTGACAGCAATAAATACATCATTGTTGCTGTAGCAACCAATGATTTTACCATCATTGGTGATTCCATCAAAGCAGTATCACTCATCAAGAAGCAGTTGAGTGAACATTTCAAAATCATTGACCTCAGCCCCATCAACTGGCTTCTTGGAGTAAGTCTGATGTGAAACATTGATACCTGGACCATTGCACTTGGCCAGCAAGCCTATATCAAACAAATTATCAAACAATTTGGTCTTGAAGATGCCTGAATTGCTGTTACTCCTATGGAATCTGGAGCAGATTTTTTTGCCAGACTCTAACTCAGTTTTACCAACCATTGCATCCCCTGCTGAAAAGACTTGGTATTGCAAAATGATCATCCCTGATGTATGCAGCCATCCTGACACAGCCTGACATTGCATATGTAGTATCTACTTTCTCCCAGTATCTTGATGCACCCAGAACCACACACCTACTAGCCATTACTCACATTTTTTGTTATTTATGAGGAACAGCTAACAAGAAACTTGTCCTTGGTGACGTCAAACCCAAAATATTTGGATACTCTGATGCTGATTGGGCTTCTCATATGCATCATCACTCTATATCAGGATTCACATTTTTTATCAGACCCAGTGCTATTTCTTGGAGTTCTAAGATGTATCATTACCCTTTCCAGCACAGAATCCAAATAAGTTGCTTTTACACATGTGGCCAAGGACATCATATGGATCAACAAAATACTCACTGAATTCTCATTCTTTTATTCACCTTCTCTACCTACCAAACTCTTCTGCGACAACCAAGGTGCAATTTGACTATCAAAAGATGCTACTTACCATGCTCACACAAAACACATTGACATTCATTTCCACTTCATTTGTCAAATGGTTTCACTCAGTCATATCAAAATTGACTATGTTCTCACTTCTGACATGATTTCCAACATATTCACTAAGTCTCTTGCTCAAGTCAAGTTCAAGAGGTTTTGTGAGCTCCTCAGTATTGTTTAACCCATGTTCATATCAAGGGGGAGTGTTGGGAACATAATGTTGTCATACCTTTATGTAACCCTCATATGTTTTCTGTCCAAATTGTTCCATAACACCTCAGTGTTTGTTCTCCACTGAGGTGTAAGTCCTTCACATAAAACTGTCTTTACTGTTACTTATCATTCCATTCTCCATTTGCAGGTACATACATATAATATACTTAGTGTTTGTTCTCCACTGAGGTTATCTACCTCCATTTGCAGTATTAGCCACTTAGTCAATCTGTTCCTTCCATAACTGGCCCCTGGTCAACAGTTGGCAAGGTTCTTGGCACTCAGTATATATTTGATACTGATTTTTCTTACCTCAACTGAGTGACAGATGAAGTGGTGATGCACAATGATATGCTTAACACAACTATGATTCTGTTTATTCTCCATAATTGCCATTGAGCCATTGTTATCACCTTTCAGGGATATGGAGTAAGGGACATTGAAGTCAATTTTGGCTAAAGCTGAATACATCCATTAAATTTGTTTGGCAGTCCTACCTAGCACAATATATTCAGCCTTAGTTGTGGATGTGGAAATGGTATCCTGGAACTTTGCACCCCAACATGTGGGCCCTCCCAGCTTGGATGAATACTCTACCTGACACTGACTTCTGGATGTCAATATCCGAGGCAAAATCCAAGTTGTAATAGCTGTGTGGTATATAATTGGTATAATCCATTCCTCCACAGCAAAGCTTGTATGAGATTGTCCCCTTGACATACCTCATTATGTGCAGCAGTGCCAGCCAGTGAGGTTTACCAGGGTTTGTCATAAACCAGCTAAGGCATGTGATAGCAAAGGCAATATTGGGGCAGGTGCCAATTTGGGCATACATTAGCAACCCAAGTACTTCTGAGTATGGTTTATCCTTGTCCATTGTTGGCTTCTGTAACTGACTCAGTATGACACCAGGAGGGATGGGTGTGTAGTTTGGTGTGCAATTGGCCATTCCAAACTTTTCAAGTGTGTGTTCTAAGTACTCCTCCTGGTCAAGCATGATGAGTTGTTTTCCTTGGTTGTGTGTGATTCTTATGCCCAGAATGAGCTTGACATTGCCAAGGTCCTTGATTTTGTACTTTTTCTCAAGCTCCTCCCATGCTTTATCTGCCTCCACCTTTGATGATGACATCCCAGATGTGTTGTCCATATATGTGCTGGTGACCATCCTTTCCCCATCTCTGTTTCTTGATCTCACTGATTGGTCTGCCTCTGAACAACTGTACCCCAACCTCTTCATCTCCTCATCCAAAGTACACCACCAGTTCCTAGCACCATCCATTGTTCTGTATAATGACTAAGTCCTTTTTGCTGTCCATCATAGTACTTCCCACCTTGAAGCTCCTCTGGACCTGCTTGCCCTCATTGACATCAACCTTATATACATCCCCTGCCCTCCTCTCATACCCCTCAGGCTGCTCCATCAGGATTGGGACCTGCATGGGTGCATTAAGGTAAGTGCTTGTATAATTGACCTGCCAGATTTCATAATCCAGGACTGTGCCCACCACAAGGTTCATGCACAAGGACTCATACTTTACAACCAAAGCATAGCTTGCAAAGTAGTCAATGCTGGAGATTTGGGAGAAACCATTTGAAACAAGCCTGGCTTTTTGTCCTGCTACTTTGCCATTGGCATTGTACATGAGGGCAAAAACCCAGCGGTTTTTCATGGTCCTAGCACTGTCCAGCCTCTCCAAGAGTCTCCATACCTTGTGCTCATGCATTATTGTCATCTCTTGGTCTATTGGTTCATGCCAGAGGTCAGGGAAATGCATAGCTTCAGAGTACAACTTCAGGATCCAGATGTCATCAGGGTTGACTGTGTGGAAAGATAATGCACCTAGCATACTTGCATAGGCCTCCTCTTTGCTCTCAGGGACATTATGTTTGATGGCAATTGAGTCCTCACAAGGCACTCTAGCAGCCAAACAGGCTGATTGACAAGGTGCAGCAGTGACAGGTGGTATAAGCAGAGTGGTGGCAGCATCTGGGTTGGTGGAGACAGGTGCAGGGGAGATTGGCAGGGTTGAGTCAGTGGCAGTATTGGCAGGTACAGGCTCAGCAGGTGTGGTGTCAAGGACATCATACAAATTGGTGGCAGCTCCAACCCTGTCATCAGGGAGGGTGCAATGTGCAGGCCCCTCCTTGAACACAACATCTTGAGAGTGAAACATTCTCCCAGTGGAGCACTCAAACAGTTTGTAATTGCCAGCACCAAAATACCTGACAAGCACACAGCACATCAACTAGGCATCCAGTTTGCTACCAACATCCTCACATGGGATCTTTGCATATGTTGTACAGCCAAACAGGCAAAGGTACAATACATCGGGCTTCCTCCCAGTCTAGATCTTGCAAGGGGTCTTCCCTGGGTGCCTGGCACTAGGGACCATGTCCAGGACTCACTAGTCATTTGAACACAAGCAGGGCCCCAGAGATCAAAAGTGACCCTTCTCATATGGTGTGGAAACTCAGGTGTCACAGTAGTGTCAAACAATGGTGCCAAATCTTGAGCCCAGTAGGGCAGCTTAGTGAGTGAGTAATGAGCACTGTTGGAGGCAGAGGAACAAACTCAATGACAAACATGGTGCCAGCCATCAGGCACCTCAGGAAGGGCTGGCCATCAGGAGCATGTAAACATCACTGTCAATCCCAAGTCTCATGTCCTTGCAAACTAGTGAGCCAACTGACACCAGGTTGTGGTCTAAATTGGGGGCATGGAGGGCATTGTCAAAGGTAATCTCAATTGTTTCCCCTGAAAATCTGACCCACTTTTTAACTGTCCCACAGCCCAGCATGATGAACAACCCCTTTGCAGCAAGGCTCATCCTACACACATTGTCAGGCAGTCTATACAAGATGAAATCCTTATAGTCAGTGAAAAAATAGTGGCTTGCTGCAGAGTTGGCATATGTGATTTGATTAGGTATGCTGCTAGCTGTCAGGGCTGCAAAAGTGAGGCACTGAGGGCTGAATGCATTGTTAGTAGCTGACATCATTATGGAGTGCCTGGGGTGCAGCAGCGAGCTGTGCAGCAGCAGGTGCCTGTGGCATCATGCCAGAAGAGTTCTCTCCCTAGCCCTTCCTCCACCACTTGAAGTACTACCCCTCCATCCCCCTGCCTTTCTTGAAACATTTCTCAATTGTGTGGCTGACTTGGCCACACATAGGGTTGGAGCAAATGCCTCTGTCCCTGGCATTCCAGCTGATTTGTGCCACTAAGGCTTGCACTGACTTTGCAGGTGCAACTGCAGAGGTGCTGTACAGCAGAAGGGCATGAGTTTGTCAGTTGCATGATCACATTGGCCAATGTTTTCTCATTGAATAATGAGCCAGTTGTGGCTGCCCAAGAGGCCAGCATTGACTTGATCACATATGCATGGAAATGCTTATCCTCAATTCCTGCTCCCTGGTCATTTGCCTTTGACCATGCAGTATGTAAGGTTCTGAAGTGTACCTTGATGCTGGACCTGTCCATGTACTTGATTGAGGCAAGCTCTTCCTTGGCATGGATGAGGGCTAAGTCCAATTTAGCCTTGTGCAAAGTCATCAGGGATGACCATGCATCCAGTGCAGACCCATCCATCCTGACACCAGCACTAATCGGGTTCAGGATGTTAAGGGTTACCATGCTCTGCACAAAAGCATCATGTTGGATCTATTCTTCTGCTGTGGGCTTAGTGGCACCCCACCATGTCATGGCTATGGTAGGGGGGGGGAATCTTAGACTCAGGGTTGTCTGGGTTGGAGATTGTGCCATCTAGGTATCCAAGCAGGCCACGTCTGCATGCGGCTTCAGTGATCATGGTTTTCTTTTTAGAAAATTGGCCATTTTGACCCATCAAATTTCTTGTCTGCTGGGAGGAGGGATAAGGGGGGATTCTGAGTCATTGGGTTCTGGTGGTTCAGTTTTTGGTTTTGGTTTTGGTTTTGGTTTTGGTGGGTCAGAAAAAAAATTTTAGTGTCGTTTCACTGAGTGGCACGGGGCATATAACCTGTTGAACACAAAGACTCAGTCAGTATATGAATGACTGATATTAGTCTAAGTACCTGTGGAACACAGAGACTAATAAATATGAATAAGTCAGTCTATTTGACTCCATAAGTAATATTTGACATACCTCAGTCGGTACATAAATGAATGGTGTATGCTAGATCGTCTGGTCCGATCTGTCCATACCAAACTGTATAGTTTTTCCCAATCCGTCCATGATCTACCTCCTCCTTGCGACATAGCCCTCACGTGCTCATTCCCCGAGCCAGTCGTGTACCGCGATCCTTCTCCAACAAATTACGATACGTCCAACTCTGTTCCTTCCCATTTCACACAGGTTGTTTGGAATCGAACTACACAAGTTGAATGTCCTGGGCATCTTGATCCTTATGGGGTTCCCATTTATGGAACCTCAACAAAGCCAGGTCCATCCACTCTAGGGTGCGTAGCTTCTTGATTTTCCCAACAGATGACAGAAAACGAAGTTCTTGGTCTTTGAATGTTACTGCTGGTGACATCATCGGTCAGTTTCCCGTGCATCCAGAGCGTTCCGCAAAATCATTGTTCTCCGACGTCGACGATGGACAAGCCTTGAGGAATCAGCTTTTGGATTACCAGGAACTGTTCTCACACCACACGAACGTATTGTATTCGTAGTATTGTATTCGTAAGCATCGTGCTGTTGCTACTGCCATGGTATGGTGACCAGGCCGCCAATGCAATTGTGTGATTCATGGATTTCGATGGGTGTTGTTAAGTGCGCGGTTGTATTGCTATAGTCGGAAGTATGTGGCGCAGGACTACATTAACACCGACCATGTGCGTATCTAGTTAGTATACGGATTCATGAGGGATGTTTTCCACAATGGATGGGGCCGGAAAGGTTGGAATCATCATGTTTGTCACTTTAGATGAGCCAGCGGTGAGCGCTGTCTCCCGCGACAAAGCCTGCCAGGGAGAGGTTGAGATGAGAGTACCTTCATTCAAACTAGGCGTGGAATGCATTGCCTTCTGGATGATCACACGTACACATATCGCATACTCAGAACCGTATCCAAAACATGTTAGCTGTGCTTGCTACGCCGCACGACCACCGGATTCAGCTGCATCCCGCTGTCCGACGTGTCCTTGTTTGTGGTTGTGTTCCCAGGACGTGGCTTCGCTTCGTCGGAGTTCTTATTGCTGCCATATCCTTCACGTCCACTATCCTCGACTATGGCGTCTCCTGCCGCGCAATTGCCTCCTGGTTGGGCTGCTGAATGGTCTGTAACTCCCCCTATATTTACTTGAGTTTCCGTTGAAATCGCTCGTAGGGATGCAACCCACCAGCGTTACTTGTTCATTGGTATCCTGATACATCATTGAATGAGGCAATCTTGCTAACCTATATTAGAAACTGCTACCGGTCGTACACAATGGGAAGTCCCTCCGGCGGACCCACAAGTCTCAGACGAACAACTCCTGGCCACCCAAGCTCCAGTCACCCACCATTCAAAACGACGCCAGTACGCGGTAGGCCAGACTCAGGTTTACTACGGTGGTGACAGCCTTGCCGATCCGTCGTATGGCGCAGCAGGAGGACAACAACCACCACAACAGCAGCAGCCTTCAGTGGGTGGACAGCTGTTCACACCTGGTCTGATGGGTGAGCAGCAATTCGCTTCCCAACAGGCAACACAATCTGCGTATTACCAGCCTGGGCAAGAACCTGAGTACATTAACGGACCTGCATACGGGCAATCCCAGCAGGGATACGCACAGGGTCCCGTTGATCAGCTTGCGAATCAGTTCGGCCAAATGGGCATGGGGGGACACAAACAATTCCAGCTATATACCACAAACTTGCTAACATCGCCTCCGGAACCACGCGAACTCTACCGTGCACCCCCCGAGATTCGTCTTCCTCCCAACTCGTGTATATCGCCTTCTCCATTCGCAAATGCCGATCCATCATACAAGCGTTGCACAGTGAATGCCATCCCTACTTCTTCCTCTCTCTTAAGCAAGGCAAAGATCCCTCTTGCGCTCATCATCACTCCCTACCGCTCTGTCAAGGAAGGCGAAGAACCTGTTCCTTTAATCACAGATACCGTCATTGCGCGCTGTCGACGGTGCAGGACGTACATTAACCCATATGTACAATTTATCGACGGTGGCAATCGGTATGCGTATAATGAGTTGTTTTTATATGTACACTGCTAAAACCTGTGTAGCTGGCGATGCTGCATGTGTAATATGGCCAACGAAGTTCCACAGCTCTTTGATTGGGATCAGGTTCGCAATCAGCCTGGAGACCGGTGGGCTCGTGCCGAGCTCAATCACTCCGTTGTCGAATTTGTCGCTCCAACGGAGTACATGGTCAGGCCTCCTCAGCCTTCTGTATATGTTTTCTTGATCGACGTTAGCCATTCCGCTATCCAATCTGGTTGGGGAATATACTGTTGATATATTCGATTTCCTCTAACACATTCTTTAAGGCATGGTCGCTACTGCTACTCGTGCGCTTCTTGAAAACTTGGACCGTATTCCAGACGAGGATGAGAGGACAAAGATTGCCATCATCTGCTACGACGTTTCCCTGTACTTCTTCTCATTAACCGTAAATTTATCCACTTGTCAATCTTGGCAGAATATCTAACGTGCTGCCAGCCCGGAAGCACCGATGCAACAATGCTCGTTGTCTCCGACATTGAGGACGTTTTCCTTCCCAAACCCACCGATCTCTTGGTCAACCTCGCGGAATCACGATCAGCCCTCGAAACGCTCCTTGGCAGGATCCCTGAAATGTTCAAGGATAACATTATCGTTGGAAGTGCAATGGGACCTGCTCTTCAGGCTGGCTTCAAGTTGATGGTATGACAGGTTTCTTTGCTATGTCCTCGATGGCTGACCTGTATATACAGTCTCCCATTGGTGGTAAAATTATGGTGCTATCCTCGACCTTACCCAGTCTGGGTGCCGGTGCGCTGAAACCCAGAGAAGACCCCAAGGTCCTTGGTACAACGAAGGTATGTTCTTTGCCTCCCGTGTTGATTATCCCGGTCAACTGATCGACTAACCATTCCATAGGAATCTGCCCTTCTCCAAGCCGCATCTCCATTCTACAAAACCTTCGCTATAGAGTGCTCAAGAGCGCACGTTTCCGTTGACATGTTCTTGTTCAGTGCAGGGTACACCGACGTTGCTAGTCTTGGTATGAGAGTAAAATCATTCCTTCCCAGTCCTTTCCTCAATCAGTGTCTTAAGCATGCCTGCCCCATTATACTTCTGGTCAGACATATTACTACCCCGCCTTCAACGCAGGGCGCTCGGAGGATGCGGTCAAATTTGCTCACGAGTTTGGAGAGGTCTTGGCCATGCCGATCATGTTGGAAGCCGTTATGCGTGTGCGTGCTTCGCGCGGTATGTCGTCTTTGTCCCGTCTGTGAAACCTCTGACATGTCTCGTCAAGGACTCCGTATGGCTTCGTTCCACGGCAACTTCTTCGTGCGCTCGACAGACCTGCTCGCCATGCCGGCCGTGCCCCTGAATCAGTCATACGCTATTGAGATACAGATCGAGGAATCTGTCACTTCGCCATTTGTCGCCTTCCAGACTGCAGTGCTTCATACGACATGCTACGGTGCGTCTAAGTCTTTGTCCTCTTCACATTGATTTTGCTCAGCTAATCTTAAAGGTGAACGTCGTATCCGAGTCATTACTCTTGCCTTACCCACCACTTCCAATGTCTCCGAGATCTTTGCGTCCGCAGATCAGGTCGCCATTGGCACGCTCCTTGCCAACAAAGCCGTTGAGCGCGCTGTTACGTATAAGCTCGAGGACAGCAGGGACTATATCTTCCAGAAGCTTGTTGATATTCTTGTCTCGTACAAGACGAACATGACTTCTGGTGGTGCGGGTGCCAGTGCGCAGTTGGCCATCTCAGATAATATGAAGATGCTACCTGTTCTGGTTCTTGGTCTGTTGAAGAATGTAATTCGAGTGCCTCCCTGTTTTCTCTAGTCCTTGTATTGATAAAAACTCTCAGGTCGGCATACGCCAAAGTGCACAGATACCCCCCGACATCAGGGCCTACTCGCAGTGCCTCCTGACCACATTACCATCACAGCTACTTATTCCCTATATCTACCCTACTTTTTATTCACTGCACAATATGCCGCCCGAGGTAAGACTTAGTGTTCATCTTTCCAACTAGCATTGATTTGAGTTCTTAGGCTGGAACCGTTGGTGAAAATGGTGTTATTATGCCGCCTGCTCTCCCTCTTACGTCTGAACGGCTGGAACGCCATGGTCTATTCCTTATTGAGGATGGTCAGACTATTTTCCTTTATGTGGGCAGGGATGCTGTCCCACAACTCGTTCTGGATGTCTTCAACCTTCCCAACTACGAAGCCCTCCGCGGCGGCAAAGTACGTTTTTTATTGCACCTTATCCATCTTTGCATAAAGGGCTGATCATTGCAATTTGTAGACCACACTTCCCGTCCTTGATAATTCCTTCTCGCAGCGCGTCAACGCCATCATTCAAAAGACACGCGAGATGCGCCGCGGCGTTTACTACCCCCACCTCTACGTGGTCAAAGACGATGGCGAGCCTCCGCTTCGTCTCTGGGCACTCTCGGCGCTCATTCAGGATCGTGCGGACGTGCTACCGAGCTACCAGCAGTTCATTTCGTCTTTGAAGGATAAGGTGAACGGCATCGGCGGCGGCTACTAAGCTGCAGCATCGTCCTTGTGCTTGTAGCTCGTACTCGCTCTATCTCATTTTATAAAAAGTAGGATTGAAGGTGTTTGTAGAATATTTTGGTGCTGGGTCGCGAAAAGATATAGGCTCAAAGTACATACCATACTCCCTCTCTTTTAAACTCCTTATTTTTTCGATTCTCGATTTGTCGTGTCTCCAATTGCAATTGCATGAACTAGATCCTTATGGTTGCGAGAGACTCTCGCAGACATGGACGTCTTATTTCCGACTTGTCACCATTCTGTTGTTGTAAGGATTCTGGCACTGCAAGTTGCTCTCGTTGAGAAATATGGACGCTGGAACGTTATAGAGCTCACCATGCGGGCTATGATAATAAGAAGGCCTCGCGAGATATATTGTATCACGACTGCTGAAAGCAAGGTGGGTAAAGAGGAGCACAGGTTAAAGCCAGCCCCAAGTGAAACTGTCTTGCGCAAACCATGCAGTATATTAGCAGACCTGTTGGTTCAGGAAACCAATCACTCAAATAGTGTATTCTATGGTGCTGGTATGGGTCTGATTACAATAAAGTCTCTCAGGGTCCATGAAAGTCCATCAAAGCAAGGCTAAGAATATGAAAGGCGCAGGTGCATTTACCTGGGATTATGAAGATGTACTTGGGTAAAGACACCTCGATCTGTCAAGGTCTGGTAAAGAAGGTCGTGCTTGTCCGTTGAGGTCTTAGTGCTCCAGGACTGCCTGAAAAAAGTGGTTCTTGGAAGAGGTCATCTAGTAGGGACCGTGAAACGAACAAGTTTGAGAGTCCTTCCACACAAAAGGCGGCTAGATTATATGGCCAAATATAACTATAACTAGGACAGAGGGCTCACACGTGAAAAATAGATGAATCCTATAGCCTTGTTCCGTATGTCCATTCTATTTAACTGTTTCTAAATTTATATCATGATTTTTACTTGAGAAAAACATGTTAGAAATTATATAACAGGTTTCCAATGTGTCTTTCTCAAGAAACTTACTCAATTTCCTGAAGTGAAGTTATGTGTACCTTTTCTACTTACAATCAACATTGACCCAATTTTGCAAAGCTATTATCTTTTCCCATTAGTCCTTTCCAGCTTATTGCAAATGTAATATCCGCTTCCCAACATTTCCTTGACTCCTTACATAATAGTTCTAGTATATATACTCTCCTTAACACTGTCATCGTCATTCCACAACAGCAATCCAGCAATATCTTATGATCTGAGGAACTCGTTTATCCTGATTCCTGCACTATTGGAGTTGCATTGATTACCACTTTCCAACAATACCTGGTTTGCACCGATCTGTACAACAGTTCTTGCTCAATGATGTCATCTTTGTTCAACACCCCATCCCTCCCCACCTTATGACTCAGCTCCTGCTGAACCTATGTTCCTTGGGTTTTGTGCCCTATTTACTTACTCTAAGATCATAATGGTTGACCAACTCTGATGAATAATCTCAGTTTCCTTTGGAAATCGTGATCTCTAAAGCTGATATGTTATTGAGGAACAAGATTGTGCACTTATCTGCTAGATACAGATTGATTATCAAGAGAGCAGATGTTTCCAGATGATTTCAATAATATTGTGGACATAGGCTCTCCTTATTCTGACATACATTTCGCTTATACATAGTATAGAAGACAAAAATGTTTAAGTCATCAAGGGTAGTTCGGCATATCAGGCGAACTAGATCTAGCAGTAATTTGCAAGGAGGAGACAAGTCGGGATAGATCAGTTGTGGTTCCCAATTTGGGAAGGATCTCGAGGTAGTCGACAATTTCAATTTGAGTCTTGACACTTTTTTCTCCAGCTGCACGGTTTCTCTGTTCCTTCTGTTCTAGATCTGGAAATGAACAAAGCCTCTGATGTGTACATCATTGGGGATGTCATTTCTTCTGAGTACTTCCCAGGGAAACAATATAGGCTACAAGTTATTCACAGCGTGAGTGCTTTGGTCCCTGACTGCTCTGGAGAAGTCCGGGATCGATCGAACAAGGCACTTGGCAATTGCTTGAACAAGAGCTGGAGAGAACATTGAATTTGTCCAGCATCCAGCAGGTATTTCAATTAATTCTTAGTAAGTTATATAGGAACTTGAGGGTAAAGAGAGACTTGTGGCGTTATTATCTTGTAAGTAAGTGGAGTGATTCCATTGTTGGCACAACGCAAGGATCAATAACGAGCTGTCATGAAGTAACAAATTGCTTGCCGTGTGATTAGCTATCAGATATGGCCTAATTGTTGTATGTACAAGCAGGCGCTCTTCATTCACAAGCTTTAGAAAGGTTCAAGTCATACATAAAAGGACATCGCCACGACCAAGCCAAGTCAAAAGACAGGACAACCAACAGCCAAGGATCGGACCGGAATCCAATCGCGTGATTTAGTGAATACCCTTGAAAAGGATCTTGGACTAATTTGGTCACAACAGGACTGAAAGACAATCTTGCTCCCTTCTTTCAGACCGCTTCTGCTACCATGGACTCCCATGAGCACCAGGACAAGGATTTCCTTTCCACCATTTTCAACGATAGCCAGCAGAACTACTTGTCATATATCCAGCAGCCCAACCAGCAGCCATCGATGCCCCAGTCAACGAACCAACCACTCAACATGGACATGCTCAACAACCTGATGTCCATGCAGGGCATGGAACCGACACCGACATCGTCGTCGTCCCCTCAAAACAATGCACAGGCACTGCTTGAGCAACAGTTCAAGTTAAGCCAGCTTCAACAGCTGCAGCAGCTTCAAAACCAGATTTTCCAGCAACAGGTGAGTCATGTCGCCATCCTTTTCAAATCCCCCTGCATGTAAGGGAATGAAATGAACCAGCGGCAGCAGTCGATCGTAAGTCGAGGAAGTCGCAAATATTGATCGAATCCATGCTATGTGCATGCTGCTACGGAGTTCTGGAACCTTGTTTTACTGTTCACTGTTCTTGAAACGCAAGGGCGTACGCATGATACCAGGTAGTCGTACGTCTCGAGCAACTGTGTCCACCTTTCGCTGTATGAACTATTTTTCTTTTATCTCCCGTTCTGGTTTGGGGTTGCGATAACGTGTTACTCACTTCGCAAACACTAGATTGCCCTCATTAGCGGTCAGGCTCCAGGTATCATGTCGATTTCTGGATCTGTTGAGTCGCGAAGGGAAGTGCAGAATCAGTATAATGGCCTTCCCACTCCTGGTTCGTTTCAATCTTATCTATCTATCGTCAAGTTCACAACATTCCAACCAGGCCCTTCTACTGAGATCCATGCTCAGCAACCTTCTGTAGAATTTGTGTCGCCCATAGTCCTATCCAACACTTATCTCGATCCGCAGTCACAGCCGCCTTCACAGCTTCCAGTCCAGGAGTCATTCCGACCTGACATCCACATGAGACCAATAAACCCTCCCCATACTCATCCCATAAATACCAACTTCAATGGTGTACCCCGCGGATCAACCTCTGCACCCGAACATATCGCCTTCCGAAGTAGCCTTCCCTCCCCTGCAGATCTTGATTTCGATATTTCACCTCTCACCAGCCCATGGCTTGGCGCGCAACAACACCTTCATCCAGCTGGTATAAACCTTTATGCTTCCTCGAATAAGCGTAGTGCTTCGTCGAGCGGTGATGAGGGTAACAGCATGCCGTCTCGTAAAAGACAGTCCCCTGCCATCCGCCCCACTAATACGAGTATTCCTGGAAACGGAAGCGGGGCCAATCAAAAAAAATGCCGGGCAACCAGATCCACGAATTCGACTCCTTTAATAAGGTCGACTAGGTCACAGAAAGGGAGCATTGTGGGAGAAATTCACGGAGACTCGCCGTCCCCCGTCGATTTGTCTATGCCACCGCCCGCTCCACCCGTACCTGTATCTTCAACATCCCCCAGTAGTTCGCCAGATCGGGCCTCGGAGCAGCCAGATTCAACCCATCAAGTCAATCCACACTTGACGCCCGTAACACCCGCGAGCATCATGAAGCTTGGACGTTTGGGCATCAGTAGTGGCATGGCGCCTCCACCGAGGCAGATTGTCCCGCTCAAAATTGATGCCAAGGGCAAGGTAGCTGCAAGTACAAGCGCGCCTACCGCTGCCTCCATGCCGAAAGTAACCGCAACTAAAAACGCCCGCAAAGGCTCTCTTGTTAGCCCCAGCTTGAAACCCATTCTACCTGGTACGTGCATCTTAATGATCGTGGAAAACGAATGAACTATTATGACGATGCAGCCGGTCCGAGCTCCCATTCTATATCTCTTTCTACTCCCCCTCTCCAAACTACCACGCCCGTGGTACAGGTGCGCAAAACATCGCACAAGGCCGCAGAACAGAAACGACGTGATTCGCTTAAAACGACGTTTGACGATCTTCGTGTGCTTCTTCCGCCTATCCCGCTGCCGACTGACGAGAAGTACCCAACCGATGAAATTCTCCCCGGCTCACTGCCCCCTCGTGGGCCACCTAAGGCAGGCGGTGAGGGTCCGAATAAGGGCGTCAGTAAGTTGCAGTTGTTGATGTGCGGTAATGAGTACATCCGGGTGTTGAAAGCCCGGGTGGAGAGACGGGATGAAGAGATTGAGAAGCTGAGAGCTGCTTTGGAGACTAGGATGAAGATAGGCCCGCCACTTCTTGAGACCGAGGAGGATGTGGATTTGAGGAAGGATTTGGACGCTGTGGAGGCGTTTGGAGGCGGTATATTTGGTTTAGGCATGGGTGGGTCTACAGTTAACACAATCCTTCCAATTGCAGAGGATGAGGGAGGCGGGGACGATCCTGGTGAGGATTAGCATCAACTTGAAACGGTCACTTTTTTGGTTTCAACCTATGGTCAAAGCGAGCGTGCGATGGACAGCGCTGCCAGAGGACCAGATCATTAGTACATAGCTCCTTTCTCAGACTTGTCAGAGCTTGGAGCACATGAAATTAATTTATATGTTAAAATATACTACTGTATGTTGTATTAGACGGTTGATTGTTCCAGCAGGGCTGCACGCAGGCAGAGACAAACTAAGACCTGATCCGTGCGATGGCTCTCGACCTCACTGAGGATGGACTAGAACCGCAAGTGCAACGTCGAATCCTGGACACATCTAATCAGAACAGGGCTTACCTAGTCACTACGTTAAACCGCCGTCTGTCGTAGGGGAGCCCGGAGCCAGATCCAGATCCGAGCAGGTGCCGAAACGCGGCATCATAGGTAACTGGAAACATGGCTTCTCTGATGATGGCTGGGTGGAAGATGATTTAGACAGACTTTGTCTAGACAGCTAGACAAGGGTATCAGAGGCAGACCACGCAGACTAATAACATCCAACACAACACCATCAGGGAGGAAGTGGGCACAAAAATAATGGCTAAGAACGAAAAACAATACTGAAAGCAGAAACAAATTGATAACGTAACTCCTTTCCCGAAGGTTTCGTGAGAATGTACACCACCATATCGGAGGGTAAATATTCAAGAAGTCTCGAATGAACCAGATGTCAGATGTTCGCGAATGAACAAGAAGAAATTGAATCGGACTTGTGTATGTCCAGAGCACTCTTCTTGTCAAAGAAAATCGGAAAAGGTCGAGGAACAGGCAGATTGAGTGAAGTCGGGAAGAACCGAATAGACAGCGCCTCGCACATCGCATGAGATGGTAACATATATTAAGCCTCGGTCAATGAGAGCGCGACCATGTGTTGAAGACCATGACACCACGCTAGAACATATGAAGGAAGCATAACTGGACTCGCTGCAACGAGTGGTTGGATCCAATGCCCAATCAGCATCAACGGCACCAAAGTCTGTAGGCGGGAAAAGACGTACTGATGGAACAGAAGCCTGAGAAAATTGTACACGACGGAAAAATCCCGAGTCCCTGACAAATAACGAAGAAGACGTTTTGTGACCAAGGATGTTTTTGCGTGGGATGAGTACTGTATTGCCGCAGAGACATGTGAATGCCAAATCAGGCCGAGTGCACAGACTAAAGTACAGTATTGACCCTACAAGCCGCTGATAGTGTGGCTTCATATCCACTACAGGAAATTGTGTATGTTTCTTGAGAAACATCAATTAGAAATATGCTATGTCATTTCTAACATGTTTTTCTCAAGTAAAACTTATCAATAAGTTAAAAAACAGTTCAATGAATTGATTTGTTTTTATATAATGTATCTTAGAAAAACAAAATACTTTTTCTTTGGGTTTTTCTCAAGAAACATATTATAAATACAAATCATGTGTGTTTCTTTTAGAACTATTATTATATTTCTTTTGAATGTATCTGAAGAAAATCTTTTTCTTTTTCTTTTTCTCAGAAAAATATCTAAGAATTCTGGGAAAAAGTTTTTGTGTTTCTTGGATAAAGGAAATACAAAAAGATTTGATGTACTCAAAAGAAATAGAATAACATTTACAAAGGAAACATGTAAAGATATATGAAATGTTCTTCAATTAAAGGTGAGAAACATTATTTGTATCTATAATATGTTTCTTGAGAAAAGTTCAAAAAAAAAGTATTTTATTTTTCCAAGATACACTATATAAGACCAAATTATATTATCTGACTGTTTCTTAATTTATTAAATAATTTGTACTTGAGAAAAACATGTCAGAAATGACACAACATGTTTCTAATTGATGTTTCTCAAGAAACATACACAATTTCCTGAAGTGATTGGCAAGGCCAGTCTGATGAGGAACTGAAGGATGAGCTCAGATCTAATATTGAGGTAGACCACCACCTCAGTGAATAGTATGCACTGAATGAATGTATTCTATGTACCTAATATTGAGGTAGACATTGAACAAGAAGTAAGTAAATGAATGTGTTATATAAAGGAATGACTTACATTTCAGTGATTAGTATGCCTGATGTGTGATGGAAAATAACAGAAAGAAACATATGAAATGATTACATAACATGATATGTCAAAATTCTTAACACTTCCCCTCAATATTTACATGACATTGAGTAGTTCTCAGAAGCATTTAAACTTTAGTGGAAATGTTTGCAATCATATTGGAAGTAATAATATGTAGTAGATGGATATGGCTAGAAGAGATAGTTTGTTGAATGAAATGAAAATGGACATTGATATGTTTTGTGCATCCATGGAACATAGTGTCTTTCAAGAGTCAAATGGCACCTTGATTGACACAATATAAGTAAAGGAAATGAATAAAAGAATGAAAGATTGGTGAGTAACTTATGTATCCATATAATATCTTTGGCAGCATGGGTGAGTGTGACATACTCAGACTGGTGGCTCAGCTGGCACTATCATGCTCCTAGGAGGGTCACATGACTTTCCAAGTGCAAGGCTGGGGTTTTGATCCTGGCTGAGTGTGCCTGTGTGGAAAACACTTTAGACACCACATGGGTTATCCAATGCTGCTGGGAAGCCATTGTTCAACTTCAATCAATTATCTTCTTGACACTCTACCACCATCATGCAACCTGTTTCTGCTGCCAATCACTCTTCTGTTGCTTCTCTCCTTAATGAGGGGTATTCTCACCATCAAATCCAAGCAAAAACTGGCCTGGGAAAGAGCACTGTGGGGAGGATCAGCAAAGAACTGGAGAGCAACAAAGAGAATCATCCTGGAGGTTGTCCTTCCAAGCTTACAGCACGTGACAAACAGTCTATTATTCATCAAATTACTACTGGGAAGCTGGATAATGCTGTTCAAGCTACACAGTTCATTAATTCTGTCATCTCCAGTCCTGTCAATCCTCAGACAGTCAGGAATGCATTGAAGGAGGCAAATTTTTGCTCAGCAACAAAGAAGAAAGTTCCCATGCTCAAGGCTGCTCATCATGCAAACCGGCTCAAGTTTGCTCAATATCATGAAAACTGGACAGTGGAGGATTGGAAAAGAGTTTTGTGGAGTGATGAGACAAAGATCAATCAGATTGGATCAGATGGGAAGGTATATGTGTGGAAAATTCCAGGAGAACCACTATCTGACTGCATCACTACACCAACTGTCAAGCATGGAAGAGGAAACAATTTAATGGTATGGGGCTGCATGGGTTGGAATGGAGTAGGAGAGCTCATTGAAGTTCAGGGGAAGATGGATGCTGCACACTATTGTGAGATTTTGGATGAGGGAGTGGTGGAAAGCTTTGAGAAGTTGGAAATGGAGGAGGAAGGATGATATTTTCAACAGGACAACGACCCAAAACACACCTCCAAACAGGCAACAACCTGGTTTTCTGATAACAACATCATTGTGATATCCTGGCCTGCCCAATCCTCTGACCTCAATCCCATTGAACACCTCTGGGTTGACATACATCAAGCACAAACTTTCGGAGTATGAGGTACACCCTAAAGGAGTGCATGAGTTGTGGGAGAGAGTGGTCAAGGAGTGGAATAAAATACCACCAGAGGTATGTCAAAGCCTCATAGAGAGCATGCCTAGAAGGATCAAAGCAGTTATAAAGGCAAATGGAGGCCATACCAAGTACTAGATATGAAAATTAGAGTAAATTAGAGTGTGTCAAAAAACTGCCTCAATGATTGAATATTTTGTTTGATTTATTCATAAGCGAGTTCTTGTCCAAATCACATGATCTATACATCATTATGAAGCCAGGATACAGTTGTATGTCATGTGACTTTCTACGATTTTTTGCTTAGGTAATTGTTGCACACCATGTGAATCTTTCCAAAAAGGCCAAACATTGGGGCAGTTTTTTGAGCCAGTGTATGAATCAATGATGTCGGTTACTCCTAAAAAGGGGGTAATTGCCTGGTGGAATTATAGGGAGGTGGAAACACTAATAAACCTATAATGATAGTGTGAGTAAGCTGAGCTACTAGTACAGCGAGAGAGATTTAGTAAGCAAAGTAAGACCTTGGGTGCCAGAATAGACTCAGATCAGTCTAAAGGCAGCAGCAAACCAGTCCACATGAGGAAGCCTGAAAGGGGGCCAGTCCAAGTGTGGGGAGGCTTGGCATGCAACTAAGCAGGTCAGGACTTACCAACAATGGAAAGGTGAAGGGGAAAGCAGTACAGAGTTTGAACAGATGGGAAGGAATGATAATGGCTAATAACTAGGGGGCCTCAGACTTGGTGCTTGAAAGGGTGATAATTAGTTGTTTCTTGAAACTCCACAATATAGTATTACCTTTGACAACCAATTTGTTGTTAGATGCTGCACTACTGACATGGTCAGGAGTGTCCTCCTGCTTCTTGTCCTGCTTCTTCACAATTGGAGAGGACTGCCATATGTGCTGCACACATATAATCCTTGAGTGCTGGTTTAGCTGGCACCTTGCAATTCTTAGCATAATGGCCTAACTTGCTACAGTTATAGCTGTTGGAATGAGACTCAACTGCTCAGGGTTAATACCACAAAGTGACTTAGCTGAGCATGCCACTGAGCTATGGACTATAAAACTTATTTCCTCTTTAGTCTGTGGTATGTTTTTGTATTTTGTCATTACTATACAGTTTCAGTTAGCCACCAGTCGGCTGTTCTTCTCTGGAGATCTGGATCAATGTAGTCCTCAGTTTGTTGCTGTGAACTGAGGGAACATCTATATAATATACTTGTATGATAGTGTACTGATTGGTATCTAGATCACTCAGGTTAACAGATCAATCCATTGTACTACAGAAGTCACTACATGGGTCAACATTTGAAGTCAGTAAATTGCATTGAAACCTACCTGACACATTGAAATGTGCTAAGATTTGCACCTGAAGCTCGATGAAGAGGAACAGACACGGAATAGAACACAGGTGAGGGTCATCTTGCAAACTTTCTCACAGTATGTACTGATTTCCTTCTCCTTGGTTTTTTCCTAAGCACATGAGAACATGGACTCAGACAACATATTAAGTTTATTTTTATTATCACAGAATAAATACAACTAGCCACAACTTTCAGACTCTTCCCAGAATCAATTACCTCCCCAAAAGCCGAGGCGCCGGATTGGGTGCTTTGGCTTGGCCTAGGTGCCAGTCTGAGCCAGAGCTGCCTCAAGTCAGGCCAAGCCGACTAAGATCAAGGGAGCCCCCTCAAGTCCCGACAAGTAAGTATTATTGAAAGGTAATATACTACTAATCAATACTAGCTCGGACGTCACACTACTTTGAGACAACTTACGCACCCATCATTTCACATCTCGTGGCTCCCCTAAACCTCTCTAGCTCCACCTTCCTCATACCCGAGTACTTCTGCCTGGGACTCTCTCGATCGCTGCTCATACTGCATCTGCACTCGTCTCTGTGACATCTCCCTCTCTCGCCTGAGACTCTCCAGTTCCACGCGAAGCCTTTCCAAATTATTATCCCGTGTAGTTACTACTGCCGGAGGCGGAGCGTCAAATCCTCCTGTTGACGAAGACCGATATGCGGGAGGGGGATAAGTATACCGATCATCATGTCGTAAATCCGCACCGCTATGTATCGTCTCGCTCGATGCTGATGAAAATGCTGTGCCTATATCTAGATTGCGCAGTCGATGATATGTCAGAAATATGCATATGACTCAAGCCCAGCCGCCGTGAGATACATACTTTGCTTTTCTATATCACGGTTGGCTCTCAGCATACGCTTCCTCCTGTACATGTGTATCACAACAAGAAGACAAATAATCAGTGACGCGATGCTGAAAACTAGTACAGGTATTGTCGAAGACATGTTTTTGGAGTCTTTTCGGAGTAGGGGCTGGGCTACTCAGACCAGTACTTATACATGACGAACGGCGTGTTAACCGCAGGATGGCTGTAAACAGACTTCCACACGCTACACAGCCTGAACAAATTCATAACTCTCACAAGGCAATGACTGTTACTTGTACTACAAATTCTAGATATGTCAGCATATACGAAGGAAAAACTCCGCACAGCACCCAGACTCGGAATTGATCAAGCGCCGAATCAATAATCGGAACGAAGTAAGGCCCGTAAAACTGAATTGGTAACCACACTGCTGGTTGTGCATTGCGTCCTTCATCATTCATGAACGATCCGACGGTCAGCGTACATGTGCTCCACGCAGGAAAATTTTCTAAAAGTTGATGGCATCTATCACCAAGATTGGCATGGCCACATGCAAACCCCGAAAACACTATATTTAACAATCACCTGTCAGCTGGATTTCGTTCGCAGACTATACAAGGCCGACTTCAATGCATCACAACCAAGTAGATAAACACGGAGTCGAGCGACCGCCGTGACAACCTCCTTTTCTTCCTTTTGCCCCGTCGATCTGGCCCGAGCATCTTCCATTACTTCATCTGACGTGAGGCACCGTCCCCAGCCCCGCATTGACTTTTGTTTCGCGGTCACCTGCTGACGTCCAAACGCGTCAAATCATTTTTCCGACGAATATATCCTCCCCGCGCTTCAACTTTCTTCAAAGCCCCGTGATTCTCGTTGTTAAATCGATTCTGGAAGAATGTGCAATGCATGGCACACAAATCGTCTTCTGCTCCGAGTCGTTCGTGGACTTTTGTCTAATGCGCGTGTGACAGTGCGTCTCCATGAGGTTCAACTGGTGAGAAAGTATCTTCACGATGACCGTCTGAATCGGGCTAGATCTGACAGTAGATACGCCATTTGACTGTAATACTAGTACGAGTAAAAAGATACTTCTCCGCATGGTGTTGGAAAAGACTGGCCGTCTCAGTTCACCCGTTATCACCGTGAGCGATCCAAGCCGTCAAACTTTATTGCCAGTGTATTTTAAGATTATAAGTAGCAAGACACAGACTGTACCTTACGGTACACTACAGAATATATCTCTTGCTGCTGTACCTCGCGACTCGCGCCCTTCCCGCTCTCTCGATCCTGTCTATCCCCAATAGACTTAACTCCAGATAAGTGTAATCTTCCTGGGTTTGTTGCGATCATCGACCTTAGCTGAGATGACGAACACCCACCCAACGTAGTATAGTGATAGATTGATCGTCCACTGAAGAATATTAGTTAGAACCTCATTACATTCCAATTTACTAGGCCCTCAATGACTCTAGGGAAAGGAAAGGAACAAGAACACGATGATAGTGATTGGCGGATCATTTGAATTGGAAAGTGGAGGTCACGCTTTACAATGCGTAAATGGCGGTTCAAGAAAACCACCACTCAGGTTGCGATTCGAGTCCAAACTCACCCATCACGCATGGCATTAGCAACGGTGAAAATAGATATCACGTTTCGCTGTATGAGTAGCCACTCGTCCATTTGCTCGAATTGACCGGCCAATCAGCGCGAACGTCTCTGGTACGAGTGAGCGTCTTTGCCAGAGAACTATCGGTCTAACAGCAATTGATGTATAATCTCCAAGGATTCGTGGATACGGGCAGTGGCAATCCTCCGAGCACTCGTTCTCAATTACTCCCAGAAGCAGATGCAGATAAATGAGCGTTTACTGGATAGCTGAGATCAGATACTATATCTGCTGAACCTAGCACGTCGATGACACAAGCCAACAGGGCAACAGCAAGGTGAATATCTCCTCCAAAGTTGCAAGCAGACCACGGAAGGAAAGTAAGATAACCATCCATATCAGGGCGAACCCCCATAATCGTGGTTAAACCATTGAGTAAGGATACTACATTTGATGTAAGCCACGAGGCCAGAGACTAGAGTGGTGGAAAGAGCGGACAGACGGCCAAAGATGCACCAACCAACGAGAGTTGCTCACAAGTCGCCATCGCAGAAGCAAGGGAGTCAGTCATTCAAGCACCGCAAATATATGTCCACAATGTGTAGACTGGAACCTCCAAGTGCAACAATGGATTGCGATTGCGAGCGTCACCTAATAATGATACAATGATACAATGCATGCAAAACGGTAAAAACGAGTCATATTGATATACATACTGGTCGAAGCTCATTTATCTCCGTGCTCTTTTCACATCCCCACATTCCCCCAACTCCAAACTACCAAGAACCTCCCGTTTTACTTGGGCATTCCCTCCAGAACCTCCTGCACCTACTCCTCTGCCCAGTTTAGTATTTGTCGAGGAAGATCTATATCATCTGCTCAATCGATCAGAAGCTCCAGGAATAGTAGGAACAACATACAAAGATTCCAGCGGTCTTTTCGTCCCTATTCCCGAAGCCGAACGTTGACCTTGCAGCGCTCGAGGATCCTGCATCATGTGCCAACCCGTGTAAGTAATAAATGCGTTAGAAAATAAAAAAAGATGAGCTTACGACGCCGGACGGAAAATGAAATCCTCCCATCGACGGTGTCGAGGGCCGTGTCACTGTCGTTGAAGGCGTATGACCATGAGACGCTGGTGACTGGTTCTGGTTGTGGTCGTGGTGACTTCTCTGTGGTGCATGCTGTTTTGCGTCCGCGTTGCGAGACAGGTGGTTCGACACTGAGCTGATCTGATTGGTGGATGTGCGTTGCTGCTGCTGATTCTGTCGCTGGTTTTGATTACGTGCGCGCCATTGCTGTTGTGGATCCCTGGACCCAGTCTTCGGTGGGTTTGGTGACCGATGTTGTTGCTGAGGTTGGTTCTGTGGCAGCAATTTCGACAATATCCCCATCGACGCCATCGCTTGTGGGGCTGATTGCTTTCCCCGGGGTACCGATGACTGAACCTGAACTTCGTCAATCGAGAAGAATCGACTACTATCTGCCCCGTCATTGTCATCAAATAACGGCCGTCCGATATCTGTTTCGGGTAAGACAGGTTGGCCGAGGTCGCCCTCTCCGAGATCAACGAGAGCTAGGAATGCGTCGTCATCAGAGCCAAAGTGGTAGGACTCGTCCCCATCTTCCTTTACGATCTCTTGATTTTGCGGATCTGCCGAAGGTATAATGACATTAAAATGGTCAAGTTCAGCAGCTGGAAGGTTTGCGTCCTTTGAAACGTTTTCGGGTGGTTTACGATTCGCTGACACTGACGTCGATGCCGATACATTATTCAACTTAGGTCGAGCAGAAAACGAGGATGTTGATAGGTCGTTTCTAATCGTGTCAGACGACTTAGATGGCCCAGAAGCTGCGTTGAATTCCAAGCGGGTATGCGAAGGAACGGATGGTGTAGCTTTGGTCCGTTGTTGTGGCTCGTCCGCCGGATGCGGAGAAGTGGCTACATTATTAGAAGGAATGTGGGCGGATATGTTTGCTATTCTGGGCGAATGTGCTGACGATGTCGAAAAAACATTGCGCTTGACATCCTCAGTATCATTGACGGAAAGGTTCATGGCTATGTTCGCCAGTCTTGATGAGGTCGCTGACGAGGTAGATGTCGAGGTGTTAAGCTTCGTCTCTTCAAATTCGGGACGACGGTGTAATACACTCTTGTCGAACTTCGGCTATTGATCATCGTAATTAGCTCAGTCAAGGAGAGCAGGAATGAACTCACCTGTTGCACCTTAATCTTCACCACCTCTTGTGTATATGCCTTGTCGTACAGACAGTTCCCCAATAGATTTCCAAAATTGCGCAGCGCTCGTTTCAAACCATCCGTCACAGCCTCTTTCTTGCACTTTTGGAGTGGTTACATTGACAAGAACTATAGTCTTATCCTCACGTACCTTGTCAAGAGCAGCGCCTTTGCTCTTCGAATTCTCCAGCAAACCATAGCCAAGGTCTTCATGGAAGACTCCATCGCGTAATGTAACTCGCACGATTGCGGTAGCGCCAACATTATATCGCTTTGACTCTTCGTTGTAGTCAACAAAGTCTGTGGTGAGGTTGACAATACTTGAGCTCCAGCCATTAAATCCGAACACCTCGTTGGCTAAATTGATAATTTTCCAACCCTCGGCATAGGTGAGCTTTGGACCGCCTCCAGGACCGGGGCGCTGGGAGATGTATTCGGGCCCCAACTTCTGGTTGAGTTTAGCTTGTAGCGTGGCAATTCTTTTTGCTGTGGCGTCTGAGAGCTCTGAGTTGAAGATTGAAGGCTGCGTCGGGCCGAAGGAGAAGGAATAGTCGCCCGTAGATTGATTTCCTAAGATCGGAGTTCCATGCATCTGTGCATTAAACGACATCGCTCCACTCGTTATCACGTTCGAGTTCTGAGCAAAAGTGGCCGAATGTTGCGCTTGTTGTGCATGGAAAGAATTGATGAGGTGGCCACTAAAGGCTCCAGCCATAGACTTGTCTGTGTTTGGAACCTGACGCAATAGTTATCAAGAATACTTTTGGAGCAAATCACTTCTCGTGAACTATAGACAAAATTGTGTTGAAGACAAACAAGGGGCCAGGCAGGACCTTTGACGAATGTCACAGCGATTGATCACGCGGACCAGGTGACAGTGTCACGTGATCGCATCATCCGCCGTTCATGGGGGAACCGCGGGGTTTAAATTATTTCCGAGGGTCACGGCGTCAAGTATTACTCCAAGGTCCGACTTATTCGATCGCTGTCGCACTGCCTACTGACTACCCTCGTCCAACTCATCCCACGTTTGGGAAGGTGTATGTCTCCGATCCTCCATAAATAAATATGCTCGGCCAGTCGGCTTATGAGCACATTGCCGTGAGTCATGATCGGATGGGACTGTCTGATGGAATTGTCAGAGCCAAAGTTCAATATCACTGCTGCAGGGGACTGTTGTTGTGTTTGAGCCGTGATCATGTGTTAGATGGGACTTTATAAGTAAGAACCATCGTTTTTGGAGGCACACTCCTACCATCCCGACCTGAACGAAGATGAACGAAACCACGAGTCAATCTCAAAAGCAGAAAGAAAGTATAACAATCAGGCAGTACCACCATCCGAATGACTTGGCACACATTCAGCGAAGTTTCGTCGACGCAACAATGACGGGCCGTATGCACCAATCTATCCTGACTTGTCATTGAAACCTGAATCTGACATGATGCCATTGATCAATAGGAGGCTCGCCATATCAGAGAGGAATGTCGATGTACAATGTTTCCCGTGCGATATATCTCGCAATAGGCCCCATCGCTTTTTTGCAAATAATCGCCTCGTTCCTGGTCATTCGCGAGAGTATACTAGGAATGATACGCTGGACTCAGGCAGGAATTGGTGTCCTTTGTCTAATGAGGTCCCTCTACATGTGGCGTCAACGCAGACAGTTCCAACGCTTGTTTCATCTATTTATTAATGAGGGTTTGGCAGGAGAGCTCAAGGACATCATCAAATCCTTCGACTTGGACGTTACAGAAAGCGGAGCTTGTTTATCGACAGGCCCGAGTGGTTTTTGGGTTGCTGAGGTTGGAGGAGAATTCGCTGGTTGCATTGGTCTGAGTGGGTATGATTGTAGCTCCACAAATACATGCTGACCAGTTTTTTTTTTTCAGATAAAAGCCTCCGGACCGATCCCACCGTCGGTGACGTACGTCGGCTCTTCGTTGCACCAGCGCATCAAGGCAATGGCGTTGCCGAAAAACTCATGGCCACCCTTACTTTGCATGCGCGAAATCATAAACTTCATGCTCTCGAGATCACGACCAGCAGCTATAACCAAGTCGCTTTGCGCTTTTACAAGAGGATTGGGTGGAAAGTGACGGGACGAACAAGTTATCATGGATTCGACATACTGGTTCTGAGGCAGGAGTTGGCTATTGATGTAGATTGAGATTGCCTTGAGTGATGATTTTTTACTGAATTTAATTCGGTCTTGTGATGACGACGTATTCCGTTCGAATCAATTACTATTACAGAAACTCTAATCAGATTTCATTCTTATCAGTCTCCCCACCTCGGAAAAAGTAGATATGTGCCACATGATCATTTTGAATTCCAGGTACTTACTAGGAACAATTGTCAGTGACTAAACGCATGATAATGTAAATTTGCTTATATCGTTGGGTTCCGTCGGGCTGTAGTTATTGCTTCCTAGCATAGTTCACAATACATATGGTTGCCAGCTGCCACAGTGTACTTGTTCTCCTTTCAAGTTACTTTCAGACTTGTCATAAATGTCCGAGGCCTCAACTTGCTGCGCTTGGTTAGTTGTTTTCCAAAAAAAATGCTAAATCCTAGCCCTTAATCTTTCTGCACTTGATTAGGGCCCTGGTTCATCAACTCAATGTTCCCTCCCTCAACACACGAAGTGAATATTGACAGATCTTTTATTTATTTATGACTGTAATTTATTGTTCAAAGCCTGTAATCCGTACAATACAATTCATTTTCAAGTAACTACATGAGAAAGTACTATAATGTCCTATTTCGAAAATACTGAAATGTCTAGCCATATACATTGAAAGAAGTTAGCAATAAAAAGTTATTGTATCAAAACATCATGCATGATGGGTAGTCAGAGTATTTGTTCATCACTGTGTACATGATGAACACTTTATTGTATTCTCACATATAGCATAAAGATTTTATATGTCATAGAGCCACCTTCTCAATTCACCCCTTGTACACAAGTTCTTTGCATAACTACCCTCCAGCTGCTAATCTTTTTGTGTTTCCTGCACAGCAGCTAGGTGACAACAGATGACATCAGCATAGTCATAGAAATACTCCTACCAGGGTTTCTTACAACAGTATCTCTCCTGCACTTGCACCAGCTAGTTAGTGTACATACTTCTAGGCACATGCCAGGATGGCTCCCAGCAGCTACTCCCATCAGACCACCTCATGTTGGTCAAGGTAGCCTGGTTGGAGGAGGCTTTCCAAAGCCTCCAAGAGTCTGTATCCATGACTTGAGGCTGTAGGACTGCAGTTTTAGGTTGACAGAGGCAGTAAGTTTGTACATATTCCTATATCCACCATCACTGTTTCATTACCCATGACATGTTGTGATGTGGCAAAATCCATGGATGTAGCTAGAGCAGTATCACTACCTTACAAGGCAGGCACTCAGCAACTAGGCCAAGCTCCTGATTCTCAGTGGTCATGATGGTACCATAGAGAAATATGTGCAGGTAAAATTGTTAGGTTCTAATAGAACCCAGTGGCAGTGATCTTCTTTCAAGATGTTCAGTTCAGTTTCTGTAGCATGAGTCAATTGCTGATTGACTTAGAAAATTGTAACATGGTCATTATAGTCTTGCAGTTTACAGTGCATGCTTTCATAAGTCAGAATTGGTCTATAATCCTGTCTATGAATGTGCAAGTAAGGCAAATTGCCTTATTTTACATTACATAATGTAAAGCTAGTCAAATAAATAACATGGAAATGCACTGCCTGGAAAGGATATATGTGGAGATTAGATAGTAATGGTAGATAAATAAATAGGTAAATAATATAATGTCAGGCAGCTCCATTGCAGGAAAATCCTCCTGGATTACTATTGGGAGGATTGAGTGCAACTGTAGGGAGTTTTTTGGAGGCACTGTTAGATTGTAAAATATACACTCAGCACAATACATGTTCCACAATACCTGCTTTTGTATGATTCATCTGCAGTAGTGTTCAATACACTACATTTTAACCTTTTGCTACATTGTAGCAGGCTCTACAGTACAAAAATGGGTTCTGCTGTAAGTTCTGATGAGTTGTAAGCTTGTGAAGTTTGAAGATTAATTACTATTGATTAGTCAGAATTTCTCACCATTAAGATTTGGCCTTTTTTTTCTAAGGTCTACAAAATTTACAAAGTAGAACTGGTATTTTTCTGGTTCAACTAGTGCTTTAATCTGTCCACATTTTTTGTTGCTATGTGATGACTGGATGTTGCTGGTGCTGAGGTTCATTGCCCACTAGCTGCTATGCAGAAAATACAAAAAGAAGCAGCTAGAAAGGAATTATGCAGAGGACTTAGCAAGTGAGGGTGAGTTGAGAATGTCCCAAAACCCTAGTGCTAGAGAGATAGAAATGATAAGACAAGGTATGACAAAGGGTCATTAAACACTAATGGTGAGTAAACAAGAGTGCAATGTTGCTAAGACAAGAAAAGTTGTCAACAACTAGCAGTGGACAATAGCAAAACAAACTTGATAGCAACACAAATACAAGGGAGATGCTGAGTACTCAAATGATATTGTCTGAACAAAATGAAATAACAAGGTTCTTAATGGCATCAGAACAGTCAATAAGGTGGAGCAAGGCACAAAAAGAGTACTTAGCATCAAAGATGAGCTCTGAAGCTTAGCAAAGTGCAGAGGAGATGAGGTTCATACAATTTTTTGATGCTGGGTAAGCTACTACAGGCCAGTATATATACTAGTTGTAAGTAATATGGCTAAAAGGAGGAGATAGTGCACCTGTGATTGCCAGCAACAATGAGGCTAATCAGATGGATAGTAAGTAACAGAAAGTAAGAGGAGTGTTGTTCAAGTAAGCTAATATGAAATAGTAGTAAGTAAAATAATAAAAAAAGGGTACAGGACTGATAGCAACATGTGAATGTCAGCTAGTACACAAGAAAAGTAGAGCAAATGTGATAAAGGAATGTGCCAGATCAGGTGAAGTGCCACGAGAATCCATAGAAGGAATAGTGAAGGCTGCTAATTGCTGAGCTCTCCAAATTGCTAGGTTGGTAATGGGAAAATGTTGCTAGTATATGGATGTTTGCTAATGGAAAGAATGTTGCTAAGTTGCTAATAGAAGTATTACTAAGCCACTAAGATTGCTGCTAGGTAAATTTGCCAAGTTCATATATGAGTCCAAAGTCTAGGTCCTATGTGAGAAGTCACATGATCAGCAACTTGTGTAGATGAAAAGCAAACCAGAAAAGAAGTCAGATCTGTTGGCAAAGGCTTATCACCAGCACCCCCTCAGATTGATTGTGTCCTCACATTTTGTTGTCATGTGATGACTGAATGTTTCCAGTACTCCCTCAGATTCTTTTATCATGTCCTCATATCTTGCATCCACATTATGAGTGTATGTTGTTCATATTGTTCACCAGTTATTAGCCCAGAAAAAGACATATCTTTTTTTTGATACATGATTCTTACCACTATTTCTCTATTAATTACTAATTTTTGTCATATTCTGTGCTCTTATTGTTTGTAATGGTTTGCCATGCCCTAACACTGGTCTGGTGCATATCTCATGAAGCTTTCATTTCTCACAGATGTCCTAGGTGAGACCAATCCATCTTTTGCTTTATTTCTATGTGAATTCCATTTTCTTATGCATCATTGTAAATTATATTGTATTTCGTCTAGCTCCTGCAAGAGAAAATTTTGGTGTGTTTGCATACCACTATTTTGTGAGCACAAAGGGAAGTAAGTTTGATTTACTTCATTCAGACTTGCATATTATTTGAGGCATGCACTAGACATCCACATATATCTCTGTATTTGATGTCTTGATATATGATATGGATGTACTGTAATTGATCAATAACATACAATTGCAGTATATATCAGATCAACACACATCAAATCTAAGGTCTGTAAATATCGGGCACCATGCTATGCAATGGTCCATACCCGCACGTGACTTTCATGTCCGGCGGAGACGTAATGATCCTCACAATCACTCAATTATCGACTAAGTACTACAACAGTTCAAAAACCCAATGACTTTTGGACCGTCCCCGGCGCAGGTAAGATCCATAGTATCTATGATAGAAGCTGTAATACTAGTTAGTAGAGGAAAGCAGGACTTCTGCCCGAGTCGTATTCAAGGATATCCCAAACACTGTTTGAGTATATCGCAGCACAAGTTCTGCAGACATCACGACATAATCGGGCTAATACTGGTTTTCCAACGATATTAATCTGGTGGATTTTCCTTCATCTTTACAGGTCGGCTGCTTTCTCTACTTGATAGTGCCCTGAATATCGTATCTCCAAGAGATCGTGCTATTTATGCCACTTCTTTGATTCGATGGCCAACGGATGGTTTCAAAACTATCTGAGTTGTCCCGCAGATCCTTCAACGCGACAGAAGAATCTACGAAAACTGTCATATATCGTGAATGTTGCTCTAACATATCGACTGAGCTACTTATAATTTGTTCGATTCAGAACCAGAAGATACCGAAATCGTCAAGGTGCTAGTCCCAAACGGGGCCGCCCTATTTTCGGTTTTCGTCCTGTAGCGGTTCAAAAACGATTCTCAAGTGGACATGGGTCAATTGGTTGTTATGTTTTAGGAATTCGTCTCATATCGGCATACTTCCCTAGGCCACTCAAGGAAGAAACTCGTCGACTGTAAATCGGGGAAGCGAAGGATTACAGCCGGTTAGGTCCGCAGGATTTGACTCCGTCTCCATACCACAGAAGACCGTACGACGACAGGAAACTTCCTTCCTTGTTGTCATTGCAGGAAACTCTTCTTTGCGATATGGGCATGAACCATCTTAACCAACCGCGTTTGGAGATCGGAGATCTTCGCTTGCGCACTGTCTGACAGATCTCAGATCTGAGACCTGTGAGGATGGAAATGATGGGAGATTTGTATACATATGGATGCATATGTCTTGATCTCCAGTCGGAGGCCCCACATTGTATCGTTCCCTCTGTCACTCTCTTTCCACAATGAGGTGGTTCAAGCAAGTGAACTCAAACGATTTCAGGTATCGTATGTCGCATTCTCATGTCCAAAGTGGCACGTTCTGACTTGAGTGTGGTCTGCTTAGTTCCAGTTCTCACCGATCTTGAGGAAGACGCTAGAGGGTCTCAGCTATCCCTGGAGTCCGAGAATCTGTTGTTGAACGAATTAATTCTTTTACGAGCTCAACAAGAGACTACGCGACGGAATAGAAGCCGGTCAGCCTCTGCACGCCGCATTCAGACTGAGAACAAACCTACAACAGGAGGAGTTGCCAATCTACGTGAGTCAAGCTATCTTTTAATTCTCATTTTCTGAATGAACGTGAGTATCTTTCAGCCAGCCATGACTTCCAGGATCCTCTCATGCAACGACTTGAATCGGCGAATCAGCAAATGAACAAAATAATACTACAGCGAGCGCAAGGTCAACAATGTCTGCACTTCGTCTCATTTGGAAATGACGATGCCGCACGTAACTTGCTAGGAAGCATGCGGCAGCACAGCGATCGGTTAAGATGTACCCGAGCACAGCAGCGACCCGCAGACACACCTAGCTCAGACATACAAAACTTGAGGGACGAATTGGAAAATCTCAGGCGCGAGAATGAAATTTATCGTTCGCTCGTATGTCAAGCACCCCAGTCGCCACAATCCCCCGACAATGCTGAGGCGCAACGTCTACGAGATGAGATGGTCAATCTTAGGTGGGAGAATGAGAGGTTGCGAAGCCATTTGGTCGCGTCCTACTCTCCTCCTCCAGAGGACGCACCACCACCCTATGTGCGGACAGATTGAAACATGTCGTCATAGCAATTCCGACGATACCCCATCACTCGCTGCTGGCCTTTCGCTGGATCCCCGATGCATACTCGTTCATGTTTAGTCCATCAATTTCAGATCTTATCTATACTGTTTTATTATCTTTGTCATGTACATTTATTACTTCGTTGGTTATGGAAAACCTGGTGGACTACTTGCTCTTCCGAATTCTATGATCGCCCGACGTTGACGGCCTTGATGCGGATTATATAACCAACACAATTGATGTAATTCTGAAATTCACGAGCAGAGCTGCATTTCTCACCACAACCTCTTTGCAATCCACGACCAGACATTCTGAAACATTACACATGAGTTCTATACGTCTCACGAACGCTGCTGTGAGACGACTGGGACTTCTCCCTGTTCAAGTTGGGGCAGTTTCGAACTTCGAACGACCAGTCTTTCAACGTCGAACTATTTCAGAGGATCGAAGGGCCCGGAGATTTTATACTCGAGATACCTCCGAACTTTCACCGCCTTCATCTCGCAGCTCGCTCTTCAAGGCGCTCATATTGGCCGGACTCGGAGCAACCGCATATGGCGCGTATGTTGACTGTATTTTGCATTACAAGCTCTGGTTCAACTTCTTTTCTTTCTGTTAGGTACTACCTCTATGGGATGGCGACTCTTTGGCCAACGCAACTGCGGACAGACCTTCGCAGTGGCCTCAAAGCCAGAGACAAGGGCGACCTCCAACTCAGTGCAAAATTCCTCCAAAGGTTCGCGTGATTTTCCGAAGGAATATATTTCCCTATTATGACACATGATAGCTAGAGCATGGGAGAAGTCTAAGACTCTTCCCATCGAGGTTTTCAAGGACGAGCCATACTTGAAGACTTCCGGAATTGCGGTCCTACTTGCGAGCGTTTTGGAGGCCGATGGAAAACGCGAGAGGGCTTATGATGTATATGTGGAGTCTCTTGAACAATTACAAAAAGGTGGGATAGAACAAGAACTGAGTGGGCCCGAGAAACTACGAGCGATCGCTGTATCGTACAAGCTCGGAGAAATGGCTTCCGAGTTACAGAGGAGAGAAGATGAAGAACATTATCTTGTCTGGGCTGTAGAGGTAATCTTGAAGTCTGTCTTCCGACTCGGTGATCAGCCAGAAGGTTCAGAACAAGTAGACCATGCGAACCATGTACTTGAGACTGCACGCTTGCAACCTCGCAATCCTGACACTCGAACGATGCTATCAGAACTCTCGCTGCCTGAGTGGGCCACTAAAACTGACATCGCTTCTCCGCTGGAAGCCCTGGGCTCATTTTACGCTGAGGCAGGTCAAGTGGAGTGCGTTCGGCAAAGTACTTGTAAGACTTAATGCTAATGATGGAACACATAGCTTTGCCATGCCTCTCTACCTTCAGGCAATATCCATCCTTGTTCCGCCATCACCCGAGGATTCCAGTGATGAGGAAAGGTGCAGAGGTGAGACCTATTATAGGGATCATGCTGTCAATCTGACATTTTATAACTTCTAGGCGCACAACTGATGGCTAACCTATCTGAACTCATTATTCGCAAGCAGTCCAAACTCACCGAAGAAATTCTTCATCAGGCAGAAGCCTGGGCTCTTCAAGGCCTGCAGATTATCGTGAAAGCGAAAGAAGAACTGCCTAATAACAATTCCACCTGCGAGCTTGCATTCGCAGTTGCACTGTTCAATGTCGCAGCGTTACGTCGGGTAAGTTGCTCATGTTGTAATCAGAGACCTTCAAATATGACATTTTCTTCAGATGGCGGGGGACAACGCAGAGGCGAAGAAACTCTTCGCGCTGAGTCTGAAGCAATCAAAATCGATTGGATTACAAAGCGGCACTGAACATGCAGAGCAAGCTTTGAGGGAACTTGGGAATTCGGCTCATCCTACGCCTCAGGCATGATACATGAGGCATCAATTTCTGAGCGGGTGTACTACTCACAACTGTAGCAAGGTGTTCATAAATATAAAGGAGAATGCCGAACAAATATACATTCAGTCATCTAAGCATCCTCATCCTCCACATCCTCGACCCTCGCAGAACGACTCTGTGGACGTGAGTCCCCTGATTCTTCCACCTCCACATTGAAGGCTCCATCGCCGTTGGCTGATTCTGCCTTACCCTTTTTCTTCTCGCTCTTCTCGCCTTTTTTGGACTTCTTGGATTTCTTTTTAGGAAGATCCCACTCCCATAGAGGAATGAACGATTCGACCTAAACACATGTAAGTAGATCTTGGAGTAAACCAGGGAAAGAAACATACAAATCCAACATCGGCGAAAAGTTTCGGGAAAATCCAAATACCCGGTGATGCAACGATGAGCGTGATGACGTAGAAGATGAGGCGTACGACGGCAATGGCAAAAAAGACACCGATGAGGCCTAGCACAGCGATACTCAAGTACCACACGCCGAGCCGCATTATAGGTGGCCACAACGGGAACATAACACCAGCGAGCATGATCGCTACCATGAGGATACCACCGGCATACGTGGTCCACTGCGAGCCCTCGAAAAACCACACATAATACTCGTCGGCCGCGAACTTCTGTTCTTGTATGATTTGAAGAATTTTCGGCGATGAACTCGAAGAGCCCGACGGGCCACCACGTTGCACTCGGAGGAAGAAGGCAAATGCATTTATAGCCGAGAGCACTGCTATAGCTTGCTTTTCGTCCTGTACTGGGGGTACGTCTTTGACCTTCTGATACGCAGGTGAAAGGAGTGCTTTTATCGCGGATTTGCCTATGCAGCCGATGATTTTTGATATCTGATACGCGACAGACACGCGACATACCTTTGAAATAATCGAGGCGTTTTCCATTCAAAGCCCCTACTCGAGCCTTTAAGGCTCCCCGCAGAAACTGAGCGGCGTTTTTGATTTCAGGGGGTGCTTTTTGTTGTTGCTCCATTACTTGACAAGTGCTTTACTGGCGAATACTCGTCAGCGTACCTTAGTGCCCTAAACATATTGAAACTCACATCGAATCAAAAGAGCCTCCACTCCTTCCGCAATATAGCCAAAGAGGAGACGATGAGCTGGCTGGCGACGAAAAGGAATTACACGTCACACCAATCCACGTGACGTGCCGCATCGCCACAACTTCCGGTACCCTTCGACTCTAACTTGAACAAACCTTTATCAACGTGCCTTCGCTGCCAAGCTGGCATAGTGGATGAATCCCCCTACGAAGCCGTTACGAATATTCGCGGAAATCTACAGTGATGTTCACCTATATCTTCAGAAATGATGTTTCGGTATCTTTAATCTTATGTATCTAGGTTGAGTTGCTTCATGATCATTTCTTGTTGAATTGTACTCGTTTCAGTCAATCCGAGTCAATTGCAAGCTGTGAGTGCTGAGTTGATGTGAGCTTATCCCTTCTTGATGTTTGTAACTTTGAAGGCAGAGAGTCCCCTAGAATGCGATCTACTAGCCTTACCGACCTTAGGCTAATTCGGCGGGAGAAATTACTCTGTTCATGTTCCTGTGATCACTCAACTCTTCGTCAACCTAAAGCTGGAAGCTGATGCCACTTGGACGCTTCGAGATCGCCGCGAGCGTCAACAACAACTCCTGCCTAAGTCCTTTTTGTTAGCAAATATCTTCTCTCCGATCAGCCTGAGTCCAGGCATCATCAGACGTTTTTGTTGATCCTGTTATGTGCCTTTAGGACCATCCGGTTATAAAGTGTACACTGCCTATTTGTTGCTTAAATCATCACCAGCTACCGAACAGATCGATTTTGCGCCGAGTTTCAGTCGAATCATTCGACTTGGCTTGGTATCTCGAAATCTCGAAATAATCATGTTGCTACCTGACTCCTCGACATTCGATTCGGAAACAGTCGTACAATCAGTTGATCAGCGATATCTTGATGCAATCCTGCAAGCGGTACACATTGCCATCGCAGTTTACGGACACATAGGCTTTCTTTGGTATTATTTCACCGATCAACCTTAGAGCCCTGACACAACTTCCGTTGTGTTTCAAATTCTCGGTGCGGCGCCCCGTCATAATCATTTGTATATCCTCATGGGTTCAATATACACTAGTCGGTATCATCTGTCTTCAAGAGTGACATGTAGATTTTGTGTATCATTCCTTCCCATCATACATCACGTTTGAATTTGAGATCATTCATATGGGAGCACTAGTATTAGATACCGACTTTCCTGATAACCTTCTAATAGAATTATTAATCAAACATTGCCCAGAAGGGGTGCGTCCTGTCTGCCGAGTTGACTAGACGGCCCAACTAAACCTCGCTGTAAACCTGAATCAGGCGATTGGCAATCTGTATCATACATACTTGCTAAAGTGTTCTCTTCCAATCTGCTGATTCACTCACTGATGAAAACGATAATAGAAAGGAGATGGAAGTTCAATTAGACCTATTTCGCCACGATAACCAAGCGTTTTTGATCAACTGAATGCAAACATGTACTTTGGCTTCTTGCGCCGTCGGAAATAACCCAAACTACTAAAGGTCATGGACATCATCCAAAGGGAAGAATCTCGCTCAGCTGAAAATTTTTTGAAGTCATGGCCAAAAAGCACAAACTTCGGTATCAACGTGCTGGAGAACGTCGAGTTCGTTCGAAGTAGACACAGGACGCAGTGAACGTGTAAACGCACAAGAGGGACCGTTATTTGACACGAAAATTGCGTTATCGAGCACAATAGATATGGAGGCAGAGTAATCTCTTTAGTCAACTGATTACGATGTCCAAACCTCTAGATCTCCTGGTTCCACTTGCAACAAAAAGCAGGAATGGAGAAAAAACAGAGGGAACAACGCCAAGAAGGTTTGAATATGACAAGAGTCCAACACTTCAGACTTTGTCTAAATTTGTCCAAGGATATGAAGTACATAGAGGGAGACGGTATCGAAGAGATTTCGACGGAAACCAATTGCAGATACGTAAGGAGGTGTCGCACTAAGGAAGACTAATGGATTCTCTGGTTCACTGTTGAACGTTGAAATGTTGTACAATGATTGATGAGAGTAACTATCACTGAAGAAGGCAATGACAACCTCCTATACCGTTTCATCTTTACAGAAGTCTGATGCTCGTGAACCCTTGACGGGGTTTGAACAGGTTCATATGAGTTATCTCTTGATGAGCGATGATCCATGACCTTCTGCCAGGCGAATTGCCTCGGATGGCACTGAACCCTTGAACGGTCAATGATAAGTAACAAAAGCAGCGGCTTCCTACGCCGGGATAATCACAGAAATGGGGCAGGTTCCTGCTTTCCAAAACGATGACTCTCCTTGGACTAATTACATTGTGCAAGTATCATGGACTGAATTCATCCATACTAATGATGAGATCAAAAGAGAACAGTCTATACTATGACTGCCCTGCCAACGAACAGACAGGAAACGGAATTGCCATGGGAAGTGCCCAGGCAACGCTCGCGTTGCCAGTGCCGCCTCGGCTAGTTCCAACAATAAGGATTTGTAGGGGTCATCAAAAGCTCCCTAAAAGAAAAGCGTTATTGTTGTTGTTGTGACTGATCGATAATTACGTATTGTACATCTTTCTATAGATTAGCGGCTGCTATTGTTCATCTTTTTGTTCGTCTTTGTACTTCTCCCACCACCATCCCACTCCTGCTCCATCGTCCGCCATGCATTCTGAATCCCAACGACAAACAACAAAGCATCAAGGAGAGAAATCGGCGCCAAGGAAAGTACGATTCAACGTCGGTGAGAATCAATAGAGCTGTTACAGCGATATCGTCCCCGCTAATTTTTCTATGTCAAGGGACTCAATATCAAATTCTCGATGTTGTTGGCGAGGGTGCGTACGGGATAGTATGCTCGGCCTTACATCGAAATAGTGGCCGTAAGGTTGCCATCAAAAAGATTTCGCCCTTCGACCACTCAATGTTCTGTCTTCGGACGCTTCGAGAACTGAAACTACTCAAATTCCTCAGTGAGGCTGGGGTAAGCGAGAATGTGCGTCTAATGATACTATTTCTCGTGTCCAGTACTGACAATCCACTTGGTCTTTCGTAGATAATCTCTATCCTGGATATCATAAAGCCTCCTTCATTGGAGCAGTTCAAAGAGGTCTACCGTACGTGCATCAGCGTCTCATCAACTGAATTTCCGCTCATACGTTTATGTTCAAATGAGATAGTGATCCAAGAGCTGATGGAGACCGACATGCACCGCGTTATTAGGACGCAAGTCCTTTCAGACGATCATGCTCAGTACTTTGTCTACCAAACCCTACGTGCCATCAAGGCTCTCCACTCCGCAGACGTGATTCATCGTGATCTGAAGCCCGCCAACCTCCTTCTTAATGCCAACTGTGACTTGAAGGTTTGCGACTTTGGATTGGCGCGGTCGGTGAAAACTGCTGAGCCTTCGGGCACGGAGACTGGGTTCATGACCGAGTATGTTGCGACGCGATGGTATCGCGCACCCGAGATCATGCTTACTTTTAAACAGTATACAAAAGTGAGCTGTCATTCACTTAGAGTTCTAATCAATCCATTCACATCATATGTAGGCAATTGATATCTGGTCTGTAGGATGCATCCTTGCAGAGATGCTCTCCCGCAAACCATTATTCCCTGGGCGCGACTATCATGATCAGCTCACACGTATTCTTGATGTACTTGGGACACCCACTCTAGATGAATTCTATGCGATCTCGACACGTCGCTCGAGAGATTATATCCGTGCCCTACCTTTCCGGAAGCGTTGTCCGTTTTCACAGCTCTTCCCTGATGCGAGTCCTTTGGCAGTGGACTTTCTCACTAAGACTTTGGCGAGTTAAACTCATGACAATGATGGCATTTGACTGACGCGAAGCACAAATAGACTTTTGATCCTAAGAAACGTATGACGGTGGAACAAGCATTGGCCCATCCTTATCTTGAGGCCTATGTGAGACATGTTATTTTTTTCCCTCCTACTTGCTTGACTGATTTTCGAATCACAGCACGATCCTGATGACGAACCCGTGGCTCCCCCCCTTGATCCCGATTTCTTCGAATTTGATTGTCAGTATTTTTCTTCTTGCCAATGTATCTCGACTGACGTTTACGGCTCTCACAGTACACAAAGATGATATCAGTCGCGAGCAACTCAAGACACTCCTATATGATGAAATCATGACTTTTAAACCCGCCCCCATCGCATAAAATGTATCAAGTATCACGCGTTCGCTTCAATACTTCATCAAGTTTTTGCACCTTTTTTTATATCCTCCCGTGTACCTCTCAATCATTTCACCCCAGGATACCCAACCTCGACACCCGAAGACGCTCTGACAGTCTTGGCGTGCTTAGTACCCATTCAATTTCTTTTTTTGGTGTTCGCTTTGATTTTGATTGTTTATGATTTGTTGTTAGTCTGGAAATCATCTGAAATCTTCCATGTTCTCCTTCTCCCCTTTTTAGATCTGGGGACGCGCGTGCCGGTCTTTTTCCTGGGTATCAGGATATACTCACCTAGTCTCGCTCCTCGCTCGTCCTTACATTCACATGTATCCGTATGTTTTGCTTTGATCTACGTCCCTTACTGTCCCTTACCTGTCCTTTACTGTACACACCACCTTTCTTGGTCTAACTTCATTGATATCCTTTACCTCGTATTTCTGACTCATCGTGGCATTTGTAATGAAGAACGCAATGAACATTGAGCAGCAATTGGACAAGTTCTGTCCGATTTGATGTTTGGTGTTCACAAGAAGTTTACTCAAGGAACATGCTGAGGCTATTGGCATTCATTATTTCATACCCTTTAAAGCTGACGCTGTACAGTGATGGCAATGTTCTTTCATGGCTGTGTAGCGCCGTTCCGCACCATTTTTATGCGGCCTTTGATTCGAGTCAAGTTTCGGATAACGAAGGGCTAAGATTTTTTCACTAAGAAATTGTGCGCCAAGGCCGTACGACACTTACGTCTAGATAGATCGTCCTTCTCACATGTCGTTTACTTATGAGTGTCCTAAGAACTATGTCATGTCGATGAATTACTCACAAAATTGAGACAGAACTAGCGCACTTTATTATCCTCCTCAAGAACTTTTGCCGCTGCTTGTACGATTATCTCGTGCTCCGCCTTGTGCAGACGGTCTTCAAACATCTCGATGGGCTCACCCTTTATGATAGGCACCTCTCGCACAATTAATGGTTCGCCACGATCAACATCCTTCACCACCCGATGTACCATGATACCTGTACGCTCAACCTCGCCATTCTGAAACGCTTCGTACGCCCGCTCAATTGCGTGCGTCCCATCGAAAGCTCCTGGGAGAGCCGGGTGTAGATTAATGACTGGTACGGGCCTTCGCGGTTGTTCACCGTCCACGAGGGGTTTCAAGCCATCTGCCCGTTCCAGGAAGCCCTCTCCAAAAATATGCATGAAACCGGCTAAGATTACAAGGTCCGGGTTGTCCTTCAGCACAATGCGAGCAACTTCCGCATCGTAGTCTGCACGGGTTTTGCCCGCGTTCGCCTTTAGATACGGTTGAAGTGCCAGATGGGATGTAGGAATCGGCGGTTTCGCTTCTGAGGCGCGAGTTAAACCATACGCAGCCTTCCGATTAGAGAAAACCAAGGAGATTCGTGCATTAGGAAGTGAGGGCGTATTTTGAGAATCTATCAAGGCTTGCAGATTGCTACCTGAAGTTCAATACTCTTTTCTATACATGACCACAACACGATGTATGTTTCAAAAACACACCTGAGCCAGAAATGAGGACAACGACGTTTCGTTCTTTTGCCATCGGGTGAAGATGAAAGATTGTCGAAGATTTTGCAACGATCTAATCTAATCTCCATATCATCCTGGCACTGAACGAAGGAACCCAAATATTCTACCTATTTTATGGAACGCACCTCAAGATTGCCTCGCTCTGTCTCCCCGTCTCCCAGCCCACCAGGTTCTCCACCAAAGCTATCTTCCGACACACTCGCACTTCTACAAGAATTCTTGACATCCAGAGCAGAGGAGGAAAAACGCTTCAATGACCTGGCTGTACAGGCTGCTGTGCGCGTCGCGAGCCGTGAACTCAACGTGAATACTAAGGAATCTGATCCTCCAATGATGAGCGTAGATGAATATCGTCTGACATTTGGGGAAGACTGGCAACTCAGCCAATTCTGGTGAGTCGCTTGATTTTTTGACATATGATGATTGTAGGGAGCTCAAGCTGGTGCTTGCACAAGACGAGTCTCTCGCTTTCAAGACTTGGCGATATATATGATATATTATATATTGATTGTTCTGTAACACTGGACAGGTATTCAACTCCGTATGCCACTCGACTCGCCAAATCCATACGATCGATTTGCACGCCGACTTCGAGAATAGCCTTCATGTGCTGTCCAACTGTTTTCGTAGCATTCCAGCATACCAATCCACTAGACGGCGCACAACTTCTCGAATATGACAAACGGTTTAGCGTCCTTGCGCCAACCAAGTTCATCCACTACGACCTTGACGAGCCAGATATCTTCCCGGATAATTTACGTGGAGCTATGGATGTCGTTGTTGCCGACCCTCCTTTCTTGAATGAAGTAAGCCTAGGTATCTGTGTTACTGTCCCGCTGCATCGCTGAAACTGCAACAGATCACTAATAAAAAGCTGATTAAGACAATCCGACAAATCATCCACCCGACGAAGGGTAAGCTGGTGCTCAGCACATCCACATCCATTGAAACCGTCTTGCATAAACTATACAATGAACCACCAATTGGGCCTTTGAGACTGACATCGCTGGAACCGGATATGGGAAGACTTGCTAACGAGTTCGGATGTTGGGGAGCATGGGAGGGCGCAGAAAACTTTGGAAGGGATCTTGTCGCATAAGTCTCAAAACAGAAACTTGCAAATTTCACTCAGCATCGCATGACTCTACATAACGCTACGCATACCTTCCAGATCACTGGGATTTGTGATAGTCGAAGTAAATCAAACGATCACAAGCATTAGTCCCCATGTTGAACTCTGCGACGGCAAACTGGTTTGCTTTTTCACCTACGATGAAGACCATGGAAGTATTTCTGTATTGAACTCACGATCGTGGGACTGCCACATCCAATCGGCCCCTGATAGGTATCCTATCCGAATCGCGGAATTTCGAAACGTTCTTTTCCACTTTCCATCAGCAGCCTGTGCCTCCTAATAGTCTGACGATTTCTTCAATCACTTGTCTACAGAATGCCTCTATACAATTCGTACCTCGCGGCTATCGGGATGCTGAACCACTGCCCAACCGGCCCACCGGATCTCCTGGCCCAACCCCAGAGTCCTCTACGTAATCATGATTCCCGCTCCTGATTTCACTGCGCAGACCAAACCCCGCTCCGCATTTCGAGTGGTACACGCCAAAGTCGTAACAATGCAGGAACTCCAATGCTCCTCTTCCACGACGCCGTCTGGCCCATATAACGAAGACCATCAGAGTATAGTTGCCCAGTTTCAAGAATATCAGCGCGTCAAACAATTGACCGATCCTTCGGGCTCTAATATCCAGAAGGTCTTCATTCTGTATCGAATGCATTTTCGACATGCTTCGATGGAGTTGTATACATTCGTTCCGATGTATTGGGAGAGCAATTTGATGGAGAATCTGGCGAATGTTGGAGGTTTGACCCTGGATTGGCTGACAATGCAGAACACCTTGGCTACTGGTAGAAACGACGTATGTTTAGGATAGGTCTTGAGTCCATGTCACGAGAGCTTTTTACGGTATCCTTGGATCGAGAACTGATGACATATCTCTGAATTTCTTCAAAAAGTATTTGAAGGATATCTAGTGATTGCCCCCTAGCCGACTTGAACGACTGACCTCGTCATGTACCAAGCTATACGAGTGACGCGCTCTACCACTGAGCTAAGAGGGCTGCTCCTTAATAGATAATCTGATCTAACTGAAGTCCATTTGCATCAACCCATCCCAAGTTTTGGGCGCCTAAATTTCTTTCTTTGGGATTACATGACTTGATTTTTCAGGTCTTTCTTGCTTTTCTCTCTCCTTTAGACAATGCTGCCACTGAAGCTGGCTATTATCGGCGGCGGTCCATCCGCGTTCTACGTAGCGTCGCGTCTGCTTTCACTCGTTAAGGCGAATTCCACGAACCCTCCTCTCCGGATACACATGTTCGATCGCCTATGGGCACCTCATGGTCTAGTACGCTATGGTGTAGCACCGGATCATCCAGAAGTAAAGGCGAGTCTCTTGTGTTCACATTCATGCATGGTACTCATTAATGTTTCTATCTAGAACTGTACTCACAAATTTGACGCGGCAGCTACAGATCCGCGCCTCAAATTCTTTGGGAACGTAAATGTTGGGTCCTCTTCTGCTCCTACACCAATTTTACACTCCCTCAACGTACCATTGACCTCCATCTTCACAAACTACACGCACCTCCTCTTCGCTACAGGCTGTACCCTTCCCACATTACATCCCTCCCTCACTCTCTCGCCCTACTGCGTTCCTGCCCTCTCTCTCGTGCACTGGTACACCCAACATCCCTCTGCGCCTCCTCCTCCTCCCCTCGAACGCACAACGCACGTCTCCTTAATTGGGAATGGCAACGTCTCTCTCGATGTCGCGCGCATGTTACTCACCCCACCATCCGTACTCGAAAAATATGACGTCCCTCGCCCCGTCCTCGACGTCCTTAGTCGCTCTCAGGTCAGACACGTCTCTATATTCGGGCGTCGTGGACCGCTCGAGGCGGCATTCACCACTAAAGAGCTGAGGGAGCTAATAAACTTGCCCGACGCAGCTATGGTGCCGATTCCAGAGGACGTCTTGGATGTGAAGGAGACGACGAGGCAGCAGGGGAGGATTCTACAGCTTCTGAGGCAAGGCTCGAAGAATGTGTTTGGTACAACCCAGAAGACGTGGTCTTTGGACTTTTATAGGTCACCCACTGGGCTCGTGCTCCCTAATGAGGAGAGCGGTATGGCGAAGTTGAGTTTGGCACATACGAAGGTTGATCAGGAAACAAGGAGAGCGGTGCCGACGGGTCAGACGGAGGTGGTAGAGACGAGTTTGGTTGTAACTTCACTTGGATTCCACGCAGAGCCCAGCGCGCCATTCTATGATCCAGATCTGAAGCATCTGAGGACGATGCCTGGAGGACGCGTTATCGACGTGGGAGATGGAAACAAGGAAGTGAAGAACGTCTACGCGTCTGGGTGGGCTGCGACTGGCGCAAAGGGCGTATTGGCCGCGACGATGATGAATGCGTACGGAGTTGCAGATGCGATACTTTCGGACTGGTTGCCTGGAGATAAGACGGTGCATACAACGATGACACCGGAGGGGGAGGGCACAGACAATCTCAATTTGAGTCAGAAAAGAGAAGTGATGAATCCCAAGCCGGACCTTGAGGATGTGCCGGCGGAGGTGCAGGATGGAATAAAGATGGGCGTGATTACGCAGTATGATGATTGGAAGAGAATTAATCAAGAAGAGATCAGGAGGGGTGAAGGGATGGGAAAGGAGAGGGAAAGGATGGGGTGGGAGGATGCCAGGATCTTCTTGGAGAGCTGACAGGACACACAGAACGAACCAGATCATTATAGTGGTTCTAGGAGTACTAGGTGGTAGAATACATATTAATGCCTTGCTCAATAATCATTTACCCTGGAACTTAGGCTGATCTTGTTCACAATCGAGGTTGCCATTAGTGGAGGTTGTGTCATGCCAATGTGAGGTTAAAGTGGGCCCGAATGCTGAAAAGTCTACTCATTCCATAACGCTACACCGCGGGAAACCAAACGAAAAATCCGCTTTCTGGAAGCCGACCTGACTTTCGATGACAAGCTGATGGCATAGAAGCAGAGAGATCGAAGGTATTTCACTTTTGTGGTATAGAAGGAGCATTTTTTGGGTTTGGCAATGAGGTTGTACTGCCAGACTGTTGGACATGTTCCCAGTGTTTCATGAGGGAATTGGAGGTAGATGAAGGATGTTATCCAGGTACACAACCACAAAGATGTTGTTCATGTCATGGAAGATGTTGTTCATAAAGTATTGGAATGTGGCAGGGGAGTTTGCCATTCTTAAGGACATTACTGGGTATTCAAAGAGTCTGTGGCACATTCAGAAGGCAGATTTCCACTTGTGTGCTGGGGCAATGAATTTGTTGTACTCAGGGAGGACAACTTTCTGCAGGATTTGGGCTTCAGATTTTCTAGGAGGCTTGGAGGACACTGCAAGAGTTCTGAGAACTTGGGCCTGCAGATGTTTGGGAACTGTGAGTGTGACATACAGCTGGTAGGCTTGGGTCCCCATCCTGGAGGAGCCTAGCAAAGGGGGCAGCTCCAATAATGCATGAGCTGCATCCTGCCTGGTCAGTGGGGGTTGGTGGTTTTGGGAAGGGAGATCAAGGTGGGGAGCAGCCTTGGAACTTGTTTTAATGGGTGTTTGGGGGCAAAAATTGGGTGGCAGAGATAGGGGAATTTTAGTTGATTTTAGTAGGGGGAGAGGGAGGGGACTTTTGGAGGTGGGGGAATTTCTGGGGATGTTGCTGCTGATGTTATGGGTCCTCCCTTTTAAGGCTCCTGAGTAGGGGTTGAAGGTGGGAGTCAGGATTAAGGAGTGGGAAGTGCTTGGGATTAGGTTTTTTCTCAGTAGTGGTATGGCAGGACTGGAGAGTAATTCCAGCTGCTAATATAGTGTTGGTCATGCTCATGGTTTCCCAATTGATGTCAGGATTTGTGTTGTGTAGCCAGGGCAGACCAAGGATGATTGGAGAAGCAGGATAGAGCTGGGTGATCTGAAGGTCTACTAAGAATTCCAGATTGTTTGGTAAGGAGATTCTGTTGATGTGGTGGGAGATCAAGCTGGGAGGTTGAGTTTCTGTCAAAGAATTGGAGCTTGATCAGAGTATCCATTTCCTTGCTTGGGAGGCCCTGGGTGGTGCCACTGTCAAAGAAATTGCAATAATGCTGACCAATGTTTGTATTTAGAGGTTAAGGTACCAAAGAGAAGCAAAAATATGGAGATTGAGGCCTCAAAGCCATTCCAAGAGAAATGGACAGAAACAAGAAAAGAAAGAAAGTGAGTGGGTGTATGAAATTTACTGACAACAATCACTATGTAGATCACCCCACTTTTTTTCAACATGGAGAGGTTTACCTCGAGTCTAGGGTGCTAGATCAGCTTGTAATGCAAAAGTAAATATAACATCATCACTTGTAAATTGAATGAACATCAGTAAAAATGCCAAAAGTCAGCAGATGGATTCATATCCTGGTATAACTCAGTGCTTGTTAGAGTTGGAAGAAAAACAAAAGTCTTGAGTGGCCATGAAGAAAATACAAAAAGCAAAACTTCACGGGGATTGACCGGAACACAAGATTCCCTCTAGCCGACTTGAACGACTGACCTCGTCATAACCGCTAAACATCTATGTTCATACTAGTGACACGCTCTACCACTGAGCTAAGAGGGATGATGAAATGAAATAAAATTTGAGTTATGAGTGCTGTCCACGATGTGCCACCCAGTTCCTCAAGAGCATACTCAGGAAACGCACACCATAACGCCGACGAATCTTTGCTTTGTTCCTTTTTTTTTCGTTTTGATTTCACAGGAGGGCTAAAGTACCAAAAGGAAGCAAAAAAACGCAAGGCACAGAGAGCAACGACAAGGAAAACCAACGAAACAAAACACATAAAGAAAAAAAAGTGAGCGAGCAAGGAAGGCATCATAAAAAAAAAAAAAAAAAAAAAAAA
>QGOB01002432.1:0-10983 GCA_003313055.1 Termitomyces sp. MG145 | reverse complement strand
AGACAGAACTAGCGTGAGGGCTTTGAGCTTCTGGTATTGCACCGAGTATCGTAGTTCTCCCAGAGGGACAACAGCGTTGGGAAAGGTTGAAGCCGAAACGAAGGAAGGATTACTTTAACGATGTCTGTGCAATCTGGAACTGGGCCGGGACTCTTCCTGCGAAACTTCTGGAAGTTGTGTGGAAGCAGGCCTCTGGCGTTGGCGGCGGCCTCGCAAGTTCGTGTGGATGATACAATATTTGTGTTCTGTTTCCTTGGTAAAAATGTCTCACTAAAAATGTTAGCGAATTATTTACCTGTTTTATGTCACGAGACCACACTAGCTACATGTCGCATGGCGTAGAGTACCCTTTCTTGAGCTTGATTCACCTCGTTTATTAGGTATGTTGTACTCCTACACAACAAGCGCGAGAGCAATTTGGCGGATATCGCGGCCAAGGAGCACGGGACAGTACACCTTCAGCCCCCCGTACCGCAAGTTTGGCAACAGGGATGACTGGGGTCAAAGCCTTACATTTTACAACTGTTCTATGGCAGACAATAATGTCTTTTCATCATTTTTCCTGCTGAAAACAGGATGAAAATTCTCTGAATCTTTTATTTAATGTTTCTTTGTAAAAGATAAATGAAGAAAACGGAGCGGGGGAATTCAGAGCTCACGTGACACGTGTGGAATTATCTACTTGGTCAATCGACGACATATCTTGTAACTTGTTCTCCGTTGCTGGCCTGCTGCCCTTTATACAATCATATCGCTATTCTTTCGCGACTACTATCAGCCCGAACTCAAGAAATTACGCTATTCGATTGGATTTCTCCTTCTTGGTCTTCTGAGATAAGATAGATGGCCAAGGGCAAGTCGTCGGCGACGTCAGCGACTCGGAAAAAGCATGCAAAGAAAGCGGCAGCAGCGTCTCACCTCGAAGAGCAGGCGCCTCCGCCTCTCAAGGACAAGCAACTAACGAAGCAACAACGAGCACAGAAGAAAAAGGAACCTCGCGTGAAGGCGTACATTCCACCGGTGAAACCAGCCCCAGTTCAACCAGATCCCCTAGAAACAACTGGTCTTGTCCATCGACTTCCGCCAGAGCTTTTGATTGTGTTGCGGAGCTTCAATAAGAAAGCCCAGGTGACCAAGATTCGAGCGTTGGAGGAGCTCCAGTCTGGGTGGATCGATAAATGTAAGAAGGAGGGTGAAGATGGAGCTCTGGTGTATGTTCTGATTGATATGTTGCCAGTTTGGGTACGTCGATATGGTGCTCGCAGCTTGAAGCAAAATTTAATCATTTTCAATCCAGTTACATCATTTACCCGCGTTATTCGTGCACTCGTCGCGCCGTGTCCGCCTTCTAGCAGCTGGTGTTCATCTTTCCTTCATCCAGATATCGCCAGTGCGCGACTATATCCTTTCGTTCCTACGCGACTCGGCGTCTGCATCTCAGATTGAAACGATTGTTGGGACATGGTGTCTCGCCTCATACGACGTCGACAAATTAGTCGCTGGCACTGCGTCTAAGTCCTGGGTTGACGTCTGCACGTTTGTTTCTGGCCCACAAGACCAACTCCTACTCGATGACACATACCTGCCGTCTCTCGTTGCGTTCATACAGCGAGCGATACTAGATCCTAACGGAATCTATCTTTACCTGAACCCGCCACAGCCGGTGGCACCTGCACTTGCGAGCAAGAAGGGTGCGACGAGAAAAGAGGAGCTCACGGACACAACGCGTTCGAAGGCCGACGAGCAAGAGGAAAGCGAGGCGGACCGGAAAGCGAGGCTGCGCACCGGTGCATTGGGCGCTGTTCGACGTATTGTAGGTAGGTCAAAGTTGCATTCTCCACTTGCCTCTCTCATTGAGTTTCTTTCTAGAGATCCTTCAAACTACCCTCCCCAACGATATTCTTGAGTTCTTCAAAAACCCCGCTTTGTGGAGCTCATTATGCCATGCCGAACATTGTCCCTTTGTCAGTGTTGAGAGTTTCGGGCATGGCCAACCGAATGTTAGGAAAAGCACCTGGGCACTAATTCTCTCGTTGTTATTGGCACCGAAATCCCAGCTCGAATCTCTCCTACCGATTCTCGGCCTCGCAATTCTTCGTTCGGCTTGGGTAGATCCCGATACGACCGTCCATGCAGTAATGTGGCAACCCTTACTCAAGTTCCTCAAAGGTTGATTTTATCTCATTCCTAATTGAGATCAGCTTATCATATTACTTGTATGCGACAGAATTCCCGGATTCATGGGAGTTGGAACGCGGACACGATTATGCAAAAGACGAGCAAGGCGACGAGGACTCAGATTCTGGATCCAGTGATGCTGAGACCAGAGCTGGGAGAAAAGCAGTTAAATCCAGTACGACCATCAAGCAGAGCGCGGCGTATCAAGAATTCCTGCGGTTTCTTGAACTCGGATGCTCAGGGTCCCCACTACAGGGCTACCCGACAGTCGTCATAATCGTCTCGACGATTCCATCTTCCGTACGTCTACCCTCTACCCATTTCCCTCCCTGAATCAACTTCATCGAAATGTTAATGTGATTGCAATTGTGATTATGATATATTTTAGATCCTCGCCTCATTGCCAACGACATCTCCCCAAGCACTCTTCATTGCTTTCTGGCAAGTCCTCTCCAGTCGCGCTCTAAGCTCCCTCCAACGCGCTTCGACATCGACCGCGTTCCTTTCGTCCGTCCTGGAATGTATGGTTTTCCTCGTCAAGCGCTTGCGGAACACTGTTACCACTCAAGCTACCCAAATTCATAATGCTCCTCCCACTAACACTCCTACTGCCACTGTCCCCGCGCTCTCAGGACCAGGTTCTGTGGATGAAACAACGGGAAACTTGGCGAGAGAGCAGGTTGGAAAGGTTTGGGCGGTTTTGGCGGAGGGTGAGTTGAAGGTGGAGTATAGAGCCGCGGCGAGGGTCGTTGCACAGACGTTGATTGATTTGAAGGAGGTTGACATAGGTTCGTTGTCCATTCACCCTCCATCTCATGTTTTATTCACTCACTGTATGTCTTCTGCAAGGCTTGTTCTCAGCCGCGTGGGATACGCTCTCAGCGCGCCTTCTGGATGCGGCTGAGTCTTATCCGGACCTGTTGTCTATCTTCTTGAAGGTGTTTTATGACAAGTTCAAGCATGTCGTTGAGTTGAAAGAGGCTGTGTCGATGGTTATGGCTACATCTCTCCGGACGAGCATTCAGGAGTGCAACAGCACCATCAATGCCTTCGTTTCCACCACTTCCTCGCCCTCACTAGAAAATATTCACGCACCCGCTATCACGGGCGTACCCTTCCTCATAGACATGCTCGACCAATTCCGAGAGGGCTTCTTTGAAGACACCCTCATTGCCGAGGTACGCACCCTACATTCTCGCCTTCTTAAACCCCAATCTCATTTTTCCCCTTCACCCTCTCTCACAGCTCATCGATGCCCTCCTCACCCAACATGCTCCTTTCTTACTACGCACTTCGCCCGCTCTCCTCTTCTCGTACCTCGCCCATCGGAAATCATCCCCGCACTGCTTGAGCATTTGGCACGCCTTGCTTGCTTGTACATCTCAAGCCGAGATGACAGAACTGAGTGGAAGTATAAAACCCCTGATTGACGCGGCGCAACGCGGGATACTGCCGGCCTATTTGAAGCCGAGGGAGTGTGAGGTTGATTGCTTGATGGAGGCCTTACTGGGCGGGGCATTGGTAGGAGATTCTGAGGGAGAAGGGGTTGTCAGACAGGTTTTGCAGTGTCCAGGTGGGTTGATCATTTGCATATCCTACCTAGCTCCTGTTGATTAGTCTATCTTTTTCCGAAGACCATTTTCTCTCGCCAGAGGGATACTCCAGGTTACTCCACACTATCTCATCCGCCTTCTCCCGTCAAGTTGACTTGGCGCTCCAGAGTGACGATGCACTGCTCAGTATGTTCGAGTCGTCGCTTGGTCTGATTACGGTGCTCTCTTGTAGTCCCCCGAGGGAGTTGCCCAAGTTCCGGTTTGATACTGTACTCTGCGACATTTTCGTTCTTGCTTATCTTTTACCCGCGTGTTACGATTCTCAGAAAAAACATCCTGTTTTTGTTTCAGCTAGGAGTTTATGGGAAGATTTGCACAAGGCACTGTCTTCTGAGGCGCAGGCGGAGGTCTGCAAGCGGATTCATACGAAGTTGGGGGTTGCTTTGTGTTCGCCTTCGTTCCGACCGCTGTAAGAGAATTTCCTGATTGTTTTCATCTTGTTGCCCTCTGACGAGCTTCGATTGACAGCCCTGAAGATATACTTAAAATGTTATGGAAACACCCTCCTGGAATCACTTTCGACCTCCTGCACGACATCTTTCCATCAGCTCAGGAAATTGACCAAGCACTCTCCCGCCTCTCACCCCATCCTATTCACTCAAATGTTGCCGTCACCACTCCCCTCATTCCCCCAGCTTCCGCATTCGCGTCCTCGTCAAAATTTGGACCTACAACCCATTCCGACTTTGACAAGCATGGTTTCTCTTCCTACGCACGTATAGTCAGTGCTCTCCTTCATGTGTTTATCGAAGACCGACAGATAGCGAAACACAATCTTTGGGCCTTACGACATTTCCTCGCTCTGGAGATATACACACAGGATTTCATTAGTGTGCTTGGTGCTGAGAGCGAGGTTTTTGCTGCACAAGCTATACATGCCGGTTTGGAAACATTGGTTGGGAAGGTGGAGCAGGTTATAACGTATGTTCTTACTTCGTCGGCGAGTGAAGATGGGTGGCGCGATGCAGCGCTTGCTGTGGCTCTTGGGCAAGGGAATCAACCGTCGTCATCGAAGTCCTCAGCATCTTTGACTATGTTCTTGGTGGATACAATCCAATGTGCACGAGATTCAGACAATGTAAGGGACACTCGGATATTGCGTATTGTGCTGCAGCATGTTTTCTATGACGTTGATAAGGAGGAGGCGGATAGGTGGATGATCCTCGCAAGGAATATTGAGGCTTCTGGTGAGACTCCCTTCATACACAGCAACTTGTTAACAAAGATCTCTATCCCTAAGCTCCGGAAACCTCAATGGTCATTACCTCTGCCGTCACGAACTTCGCTCCTGAACCACCGCGACTTGATCGGTACCGGAACGAGTTAGCTGCGAGTCTACTCGGTGTTCCTCCTTCGAAGGCGAACACAGAGGGTCTTCTGACGCTTCGAAAGCTCTGCGCGTGCGCGCCGAATCCAGATTCAGACGTTGTGTTCCTGCCACAGCTGAGGGCGGTGAACATCACGAAGGCGTGTCAACAATGGATTACGTCCGATGAGGAGATCGACGAGGAAGTTGTGAGCGCAATTACGGCGGTGTTGCATCACCTTGCGCCGATTCTGCAGGATATGTCGGGCGCGCACTGGGAGCTGATGTTTGATATCGTGGAAAATAATCTTGAGGTTTGGAGTTTGTTTTCGTCTCGAGATGTCAGCTCATATAGGAGATATAGGAGTCTTCGCTTGCTGATGATGCGACGCTCGTCACTCTCGCCAGAACACTGCGATTGGTTACGCTTATACAGGACTTGTCGTCGACCAATAAATCTTTGCGAGCAAATTGGGAAGAGAGGAAGATGCCGATCCTAACAATGGTTAGAAATTTGGCGACTGTGTCCCTTGGTACAAGTCTTAAAAAGTCTGCCTGTGTCCCGCTGACGTTGAAACCTAGATGATCTTGAACCATCCATACCACGCTCAACATGCCGGGGATTGCTATTATCGATAGTTCAGAATCTACCGTCGTCACTGATCGATCAAGGAACGTTTTCAAAGGTATGTACCACTCCCCGGGTTCCATATGATCATCCCAACCCGTTTCAGATGTGCCATCTTGTGCTGGACCTCTCAGTCGAGGTACAGAAGATGGCTTATCATTTCCTTGCACTTGCTGCCAAGAAGCGAACGGAGTACCTCGTCATTGAAGCAGGAGTTGATTCAGAAGGGACTGTCAATCTAGATCTGTCGGAAGATCTGTTGAATCTCTTGCAACGGAATCTCGTAGCTGAGGACACTCCTCTGGAATCGTCGGTATGTCGCTCACTATTTCTTTTGCTTTGATTTAACTCGTCCTTCAATGAAGAATGTCTTTGGTTACTTGCTTGCGTGGATGTTGCTATTTGATCTATTTGACGGATCGGTGTGTTAGATCATCTTCTGTTATCCTTCAATCTAAAGCTTTACCTTAGAGTCTCAAAGTGCGGTCAAGTTATATTGAGCAATTGCGGAATTCCAATGTGGTCGTAGCATATTTCATTCCGACAATCCTCAGCCTTCTACGTCTCGATCAGGGTCCACATAAAGCGTTTAAACTTGACATTTGGGCCGTTGATGAGTTCCACGTTGAATGTATGACAGTTCTTCTTGGACCATAATTTGTCTCATTCATTCTTGCAGATTATGAGGCAGGCTCGATGTTTGGTCTCTCAGTCTTAGCTGCACATCTGTATTACCGTGCATTGTTGAATGTTCCATCTCTTATCCATACGTGGGTCACCGAGTGCAAGGACCGACAATTGTCCACCAGCATCACGAACTATACTTCGCAATGTTTCTCTCCCGTCATCACTCGGACAGAATTGACTCACGTGAAGAGTTCTGAATCTACTTCCAACCTAGTCGATGAAAATTTCACAGTCAAGGTCGCGAATTCGGTGAACGAGGTTGTTGCATCGTACTCCGTTGACGAACATCAGCTCGAAATCAAGTTGAAGATCCCTCCCGACTGGCCATTGCACAAGATTGAAATTAAGGATGTCAAGAGAGTAGGTGTTGACGAAAATCGATGGCGAGCTTGGATATTGGCTATACAGCAAATCATATGGTCACACGTACGTCTTGTGCTATCGCATTTTGGGTTCGATCGTTCGATCTCACAACTCAATCAGAATGGGAGAATTGTTGATGGCCTTGGCTTGTTTAAAAGGAATGTCACTTTGCATTTTGAAGGACAAGTGGAGTGCGCTATATGTTACTCGTAAGTCATCGAACACAATTCCAAGTGCTTTCCTCATGTTGGCTTCAGGATCATCAGTGTTATGGATGGGACATTGCCTCGAAAGCCATGTAGGACGTGCAAGAATCGTTTCCATGCAGGATGTCTATATAAGGTCTGAAATCCCTTGCTTTATTAGTTTCTTCCATGCCTCATCCGATCCTGTAGTGGTTCAACACAAGCCATTCTTCGAGTTGCCCTTTGTGTCGATCGGATATCTTCTGAAATATGTAGGTAATGTAGGGTATACTACAAACGTAATACGCTCATAGCAAATCAATTTCTTCTTTCGATGTGAGATGTCAGGATCTCCTGATTTACTTCGACCTCCTGAGTTGACTAACCATGGAGTCACTAATAAAGTGTACACCTAGGGTGCGTCGGTCACTATATGTTTGATACTTGCCTGGTAAAAAATTTCTCATCCTTCGATCAGTCTTTCTGGACTCCACTGAAGAAAAGCTCGTGCATCGGCCCCGTCGGTATGAATGAATCTGGGTAGCTGAAGAGGAAGACGAAGAGATGTGATGCCTTTCTTGAGAGAGGAGATGCATGTACGCGATGGCAGCTGAACGCACAGGGAGAGTTTCAGGGAAGTAGAAGTTGGAGAATGAAGATTATGAAGGATGTACCCTAACGATGTCTGCAGCTGGAAGAGGCGCCAGTGTAGGATGATGTACTTGGACATGGGACTTCGCCACTCATAATCCAATCAGAACTCGTCCTCCGTCCGACATTCCTGCACTTCAAGAGTGCATTCAGATTCCTTGCAACATTCGTACAATCCCCGAGCCCAGTGGTGCTCGCGAATGTTCCGACATACTGAAGACTACAAATCGCATCCGACACATCCAGCTCTAGCTCTGCTTTCACAGAGGCGTCTGAACCAATGCTCCCTCACTATGGTGCCGGGCAAATCGGATCTCCGTGTGTTGGTCCTATTCAACAGTAGACAGCGCACCACTTGAAGACTTCATTGATATCGCGAGCCCGGTTCGTTTGCTCGAATTGCAGTCGGCGTCAAATCATATGCGTCGTACTAAATAAGCACCTTGCAGTAAATACATGGCTTTAGTAGGGATGATACGCGGTTCAAGAAGGGGCTCGCGTAAAGAACTTTGCGGTAGTCGTCTCAGAGTACGCATGCAACACACAATGGGTAATCAGGACGTTAAGTCGATCACGGAAGCAAATAGAGTTTCCGGCGCCTAAATCTTCTCGCACGTGTCATACAACAACAACGTTATGCGTCCCTGTGTAAGATCACAAGCACGCACGTCCCGGGCAATGGCTGCCACGGAAACGAGCCAACGAGACAGTCAAGTCAATGTCAACGAATCGACAAGACTGCGAGTCATCGAGAAAATCTATCATCGAGTCAAGTCGACGGCAACTCAATGACGGGACGAAACAACAATTCCTCGAAAGAACGCGTCGTGAGCGACTGGGATGAAAACTAGAAACTCCTCCCCTCCTCTGAACTCATTTCCGTTGCAAGGTTCAAACCTTGTTTCGATCCCCTCCTGCCTTTTCATCCACATCTTGAAAGCCCTTCGGTTCTCCGCCCTTCTTTCTTGAGTATACCTTTCCTATACGTGTCATTCCTTCTCTTTTTCTTCCTTTTGACTTTCGATAGCTTCATAGACCTAATCGCATGTTCGTGGGTACTTCCATATTTTTGTCCGTTCGTTAGACGTTTTGCCTTCGAACCCATGACTTGCCCTAGACAGACGTTGATTTCCTTCTGCACGCCTCTCATTACCACAACGTATTCTAGGTAAATGGCCGGATTTGAATGTGAACTGTACAAGCTACAGATTGCTACTATTGAACAAAGATATGTGGTGCAAAATTCATGGATACGTTCAAGTTGCGAGTATGCGGGAAATTTGTCCCAGTTAAAGCTTGTGGGGGTAGAACATTTGCTGTTTCTCACCGATGTAAGACAGCGATGTAGTGATTCTTTGTTCAGGGGCCTTGAGATGGCACCAGTACTCAGTCTAATATTGATTTCTTTTCCTTGCTTCTACTCCCTCTGTCGAAATTGAAGAGATCATATGATCGCTCCATAAGAAGTCGGCAGTTACCGCGCCAAAAATGCAAAAGTAGGCAACGCGCATCATGCCTCATTTTCTGCCTCGCATACGTCCTCATACATATGCTTTACACTATCTTCGTAGATCCGTCTTCTCAAGGCAGCTGACATCAACTGCTGTATTACAGTATCCCACAATCCGCCATACCTCTGTTCACGACGATGAACCCATCATAATAAAGAAGTACGCCTGTTTCTCGGAACCTCTTGGCTTTCAGGCTAGTCAAGGCTATGGCTGGCCTCGGTTCGCATTTGAGCAAGTCTTTCGCGACCAGTGGAGCATCGAGCGGAAGCTTGGTTGGGGCATGGCCTCCAGCATATGGCCAGCCTTCGACCAAATGTATGTTTTTAATTACCAGTTCCTTATCCCTGCCCATAAGTCTTCATCCATAGGAAAAAGAAGTATGTGGCCGTCAAAGTCATCACAGATTATGCGAACATCCTTGTCATTCGTGGCGAGCGTGCTTTTGAGTTTGATGCTCTTCAAGCAGTGACAGTGACCGGACCGCGGTTATGCTGCTTTCAACATGAGAGGCCAAGGCATGGATGGCTATCACATTGGCTTTGTCACTCCATTGCATGGCGGTACTGTTGAAAGACTTGTCAAATATTACCTTCCTGCTCCCATTATCTCTCCGAAAGCGCATCATTCTGCACATCCTGCGTGGTATCGCTCATACACACAATCATGGATACATTCACACTGACTTGAAGCTCGACATTATTCTCTTCACTACTAACATGTCGACGGACGATATTACATCTCTGCTTATCTCTGACCCATCTCGACGCCATGACCCAGAAGACTCTCCATCTGGCATTGTTCAAGCTGCAGTTTCTCAGCCTCTCTCCCTGCCGTCTCTTCAAGATGCCATGAAGAGTACCTTTTTGCTCGGTGACTTTAGCCACGATTTGTTCGATGTATCCTGTGTTTGATTTCCCTCCACTCAGTCAATCATCCCCAGCTCAGCCACGTTCCGATCAACCTCCTCCACCCATCGCTATTCCCCCACATCGTCCTCCGGAAAATGTGATTCTCGCCCCGTGGAATGAGAAAGTGGACATATGGCAGCACTACTGACAATCGGATGCCATCACAAGGTTGTTGAACTTGTCACAGGCAAAACCCTCTTTGATTGGGACATACTACCAGAACATCAACTAGACAAAAAAGCTCTAGATGATGAATATTCCCGGGGAACGGTTTTCCCTCGACCAACTCTCCCAAGGGCAGAAGACTATTTCAATGAAAATGGTGCGTTCTCATCTCAGCCTTACTCTGGCCCACCAAACTGATGATATCTTCAGGTCATTTGTTGTCAATGCCGCCTGACTTTGACGATAATCATTGTGCAAAAATCAAGAAATTAGGTTGGCTTAGTGATGCGGAAGTTGCATCAACTTGTCAACTCTTGTCCCGCTGTTTGCGTCTCAATCCCAATGACAGATCGGATGCTGCGGACTTGTTGTCCGACCCCTTTTTTGTTGGGGTAGACTGATTGTATTAAATTCCATTGTGCTGCTAGTAGAATGCTGTGGTTTTGAATATTCACTTTACTGATAAGAAACTAATGAGTATGGCTGTTGCAAGTGTGGGCGATCCCACGGTTTAGTATAGAGCTACAAAATAGTAAGATACATGCTTCTGGCCTATTTTGACTACATTAGTGCAGCCACCCTTTAAGCCCTACTGTCCTTACAATCATCCCTATGCTGTGGTGACATCTTTTCCACTATAGAATTGGGTTCATACTGAGGACTGAGGCTTACCTGTAACTCATTTTTTCAAGGTGTCCAGTGGACTAGACATAGTGGACGGTATGGTGTAGGGTGACACTGCCAGAGAAGGGGGATATGGTAAAACGACATTCAAATTCAAATCCAAT
>QGOB01002430.1:0-28013 GCA_003313055.1 Termitomyces sp. MG145 | reverse complement strand
GGAGAGAGAAAACGGAAAGGAGAAATGAGTCACGGAACGGAACGAGGCACGGAGACGGGAGACGAGAGATGAGAGACGGAACCGGAGAGAGAGAGAGAAGCAAGAGAATAGATTGAGATTGAGATAGAGACAGAGGCAGAGACAGAGACACGGAAATACGGAGAACTACGGTTAATATCAAGACTACCCGACTCGTATGCTATCCTACGGTTTATGTACTACCCTTCCGCTAAGTCCCGGGTAGGATTCTAGCCGGACCGAGACATCTGATTCCTCCGGCTAAGTCCCCGGACTGGTTCCCAGCCCCGGGGTCGTGATAGTGGTCGGGGCGTGCTGGTGCGGGTTACGGCGGGCTCGTGTCGGGCGGGTCGGCGGCCGTGCTGCGTAATGGTGGCATCCCTCGGCGCCACAGAAGCGGGTGGCATTGTGACGTGCCGACGGTTTGCGGGAGGAATGTTGCGGAACATTATGTGATGGCCGGGATGCCGGGGGTCCGGGTGTGTCTGGTGACAGGGAAGCCTTGGGGTGACGTGTCGGCCGAGGTGCCGGAGTTCGGTGATGGCCGGGGGTTTTCTTGGGGATGGCCGCGGGTGTTGCCGGTGCAGCATCGGGAGGTTGTTGGCGGTCCCAGAGGTGCGCGAGGGGTGCGGGGAAGGTGTGTGTCGGGCCCAGGGCAGCGTATGGGGGTCCGGAGATGGCGGGGTCGTGACAATCTGATCCACCAGGAGTACTTAGCAGATACATTCCACCAGTCCCCTTTCCGCACATGACTTCCCTGCCATTTGGGTCTAGGAAGCAAACTCGGCCTCCACCAAAGATGACATCGAAACCGGCTTGATCAAATTTATCAATTGAGATCAGATTCAAAGTCAGGTCAGGGGTGTGTAAGGCATTTTTGAAAACAAGTTCTGAAGATCCGTGGGCTGTCTTACAGATCTTTCGGACGGTTCCCCAGCCAACGATGCGGAATCTAGATCCCTTTGGCACAGCATGCCCCTCCACCGGGGTTGCTAGTACCTCATAATCGGTAAACATTTCTCTATTGACGAAGAAATGATCCGTTGCCCCCAAGTCAGCATATGTGGGTACATCTATCTTGGAGGTAAGCGCTCCCATCCATTTTGTACCTTGCATCTGATCAGGGTCGGGTTTTGTGTGCAGGGCTATCGCTGATAACGCGTACGTCACATGGGGCTGTGTGCTTTGTTGGGGGGTAGGCAAAGTCTGTTGTGTCATGGATGTTGCTATGTTTGCTGCTAGTGGAGTCGGCATGGTGTGATTCTGTGTCTCGCCTGATGGGGTTCTAGAGACCCTGTTTTTGTTCCTGAAGTTCGGGGGGAACTGACCTTCTTTTCCCCCGCCCCTCCAGTAACAGTTGTTGATGGTGTGACCATTTCAGCGGCAGTTAGGGTTTACGCACACCAGTCTGGGTTTTGTTTGAGTCTGGAGTGCCGTGGTCGATATGCCCACCTTCTGTTTTTGGAGAACCAGCCGATCCCAGTGGATGGTGAGTGCTGCGATGATGTCCTTAGACTCTGTTTTTGCATATATTCCTGCTACTACAGCATTCCAGGATTCTGGGAGCGAGGCAATCAGGATTGTGCAGAATGTTGAGTCATCTATCTTTGCTCTTTTTTCCATTGCTGATCTCCACTTCTCTCTTAGGTCATCCACATGTTTCAAGAAGTCCATGCCATCCAAGAACTCGGTAGCGCGTAGCCGCTTCTCTGCATTGATCGCGGCTATCTCTGAGAATATCCCGTAATTTTCAGTAAGTGTTTTCCAGGCTTCCATTGCAGATCCATCCATCTTGATCCCTAGTCCCACTGGGTTTTTTGTATTGTAAATGATAAGGCCTAGGGTCCATGCATCCCTTTCCTCCCATTCTTCTAAAGATGGCAGTCTTGATGACCATTCGGTAGGTTTTTGTTTGCCTTTTGTGTCAATTGCCGACTCTGGTTTTGTTATAGTACCATCTAGGTAACCGCGGGCACCTCAGGCTCTCGCCGCTATCATGATACAGTTTTTGAATGTGGCATAATTTGTGCCGTCAAAGTGGGCTTCCTCGGGGAAGTTGGGTGGGTTTTATGAGTGTGTGGATGTCATGTCTCCGTGTGGGTGTCAGGAAGTTCAGGGAGTATATTATAATTGAGTCGATTTTTCGGAGCAGTGGCTCGACAAAATAAAAAAAAATATGTATAGAAGTGCAAACGGGGCCTATAACCTGTAGACGAATACAGATGAGTCCTCAGTCACACAATAGAATGTTGTTCGACTATGCAATTACCTGTAGACGAATACAGATGAGTCTACAGATAGTAATTTAGCGAATTATAAGTACGAAGCAATTATCTCGGCTCACCCTCAGTCACACAATAGAATGTTGTTTGACTGAGGGTGGCTTACTGTGTAAACAAGTAATTGGGGTAAAATAAATAAGGTTTGATAGCAAAGACTAGCAAACACCGATCGTAGAGCCACAGGAATAAAAACAATGCGTAAGCATAATGTGACGCACGCTGGAATGAGGAGTCGGATAAGTCTTCATTTAACAGATCTCGTCGACGACTACACCAATATGCCATGGTCAATCCCTCTGAGGTCAAAGAACGACGCATTTGCAGCACTCCAAGCTTGGCAGAAAGCAAGGGAACACGAAACAGGCCTCAAAATCGGAACCTACCGCACAGGCCACAACAGCGAACTCAAGAGCCATCAAATGGAAGCATGGGTTGCAGCAACAGGAACACACCGAGAATATGCAGCACCCTACACATCTCAACACATGGGACGGGTTGAACGCATGCACAGGACACTGCAAGGAAAAGCCAGAACAATGAGACTAGCAGCTAAGTGTCCTGACTCACTATGGGATGAATTTTACTTAACAGCCTCTCACCTACATGCAAAGACCGCAACAAAATCGCTGAACGGCAAGACTCCCTTCGAGCTGTGGCATGGATGCATACCCGACTACACGTACATGCGAGAAATTGGTTGTCGCGCATTTGTACTCATTCAGAACCAGCACAACCCAAAGATCAATGCACAATCAGTGGAATGTGTCCTTATTGGGTATGCGCAAAACTCAAAGGCATATAGATGCTACGACCCGAGAACTCAAAAGATCTATGAATCGTATCACGTTTGGTTCCTTGAACGGCACGACAACCCAACATTCTCCGCACCGATCGAGAAACTAGTGCCCGCTGCACCCACAACGCCCACAGTGATGGGCGAACCGACATCGATCATCAGGGTCAACGAGACGTCCACAGATGCCCCATTCAACACAGATGACGACAACGACGACACCGTTCCACCACCTGCACCCTTACAACCACCGGTTGAACAACCGGAGGCCCCTGCTGACATACCAGCACCCGTCATACCTCGACGCTCTAGCCGAATCTCCGTCCCCACTGCCAGGGCCAAACCCAACAACCCCCCCCTACTCGCGTTGAAATAGCTACCCAGGAATCACGCGACGCCGGCAACAGGCTACGAGCATCAAGAGCAGAAAAACGCTTGAACAACAACGCTGTCACCGATCCTGCACCTCTAAATGCTGAAGAACCAGAGGCGCACGACAACCCAGCGCCGGACATCACCAACCTGGCAACAGTGGACGCAATTGAGCATTTGCTGGCCATAGCAGAATCCCTGGGCGACCCAACAGCAATGGACCTCAGTGATGAACCCCGAACATGGCGCGAAGCACGAGAATCTGCCTATGCGAAGGAATGGGAAGATGGATACCGCGAGGAACTACGCTCTCTCAAGGATATGGGCGTCTACAAGCTGATACCGCGGGAGGAGGTGCCGGCCAGGCACAAGATCAGAAAGGGTCGGCCAATATTCAAAGTGAAGCGTGACGAGAATGGAAAAGCAGTGCAGTTCAAGGTTCGTCTGGTGTTTAAAGGGTATGAACAGATTTATGGACAAGACTATATGAGAACAACGTAGCCGACTGCACGCATGGAATTGTGGCGTGTACTATTACACCTTGCCGCAGCGCAAGGGTGGGATGCAATGCAAGTTGACATCAAGACCACCTTCCTATACGGACTTCTCCCTGAGGAGGAGATTCAGTACATGGCACAACCGGAGGGGTTCGAAGAACCAGGGAAGGGCGACTGGGTCTGGTGCCTACAACGTGGACTCTACGGCATGAAGCAGGCTGGTCAGATATGGAACCATACTCTCAATGATAACATGCTGTCCTGGGGGTTCACTAGGCTATCCTGCGAATCGTGCGTTTATTATAGAAAGACTAATATAGGAACGGTTATAGCAGCAGTTCACGTTGATGACTTCCTCTCCATTGCAAGTAGCAAACTCGAAAATGAGCGTTTCAAGGACCAACTACGGTCCGTATGGACCTTGTCAGATCTAGGCTTGCCTAAGTTCGTCGTTGGAATTGCCATCGAATGGAATCGTGAGGATCACACAGTGAAACTATCACAGACCGCCCTCATCGACAAAATCGTCTCTCAGTTTGGACAATCCAAGGCCACACCACTGTCCCTCCCCATGGAACCCGGCCTTAAGTTACGAAGAGTCGACAGGTCCACCCTACCCTACGAAGACATCGACACTCTTGTCAAGACCCCCTACAGATCCCTAGTGGGCTGCCTCCTCTATGTTGCCATATCCACCAGGCCAGACATCGCATACGCTGTCCAGCAACTGAGTCAGTATGTCGACTCGTACACCGGTGTCCACTGGAGAGCAGCCACCCGACTCGTCAGGTACCTCAAGGGCACGCAAAACATGAAACTCACCTTGGGAGGGAAAGCGGAACCCGTCAACCTCATTGGGTTCACCAACTCCGACTGGGCGAACTGCCTCGACACGCGCCACAGCGTCAGGGGCTACGCATGGAGTCTAGGATCAGGAGTTATCTCGTGGGCAGCACGCAAGCAGAAGTCAGTCGCTGCCTCATCTTGCGAAGATGAGTACATGGCCGCCTTTGAAAGTGCACAGGAATGCATATGGCTGTGCGCCCTGCTGAAAGGGATAGGTTACGACACGACAGGCACACCAACTCCCATCCTCTGTGACAACAATGCCGCCATCAACCTCTCGGAGGACCCCACACTGCACGCGCGTGTCAAACACATCGATATCAAGTACCACTTCTTACGCGAACGTGTCCAGGCAGGCGAAATATGCATACGATACGTCAATACCAAGTACAATGCTGCAGATCTATTCACGAAGGCCCTCGCGGTTCCCCTGTTCACGCAGCTACGCACCCTCCTCGGGCTTCAATAACCATGCCACGAACCATGCGAGGAGGAGACACGAACACAAAGACGTCGAAGTGAATGGTGAGGAGGAGTGTTAGCATGTCAAAGATCAGGACACCATCAACTACGACGTCATATCAACCCCTTCACATATTTCACACTAATGGCCACCTGTCACACTGGTGGCCACCCCTTCATATCATACCGCACGCATAACGAACAATGCTACCATTGTCTCATGAACATATAAACACAGACTTGACATAGAAACAACCCTCAGGCACTTATACAAGACTGAGGAATAATACTTACTGTGTCTCCTAGGTAGCATTTCAGCCACTTATACGAGACTGAGGAATAATACTTACTGTGTCTCCTAGTTCTCACATCTGCGGATTATCAGATTCTAACAATCAGGGTGAAGGGTGTGTACTTCTGACATCTGGGAACCCATGCTCACTGTGTGAGGAGGAACATATGGATTTATCAATCCTGAAATGAGGAACAAAGGACAACTCGCGATACTGTAATTGGTCTTATATCGAGTTGGGGCCGCCCCAAATTTTGTTCTGGAGAAAGATAATTAGATCATGCTCCTGGAGCCATGCAAGCCATCTGGGATCACGGGTCTCAGCATCCCTTCCTGGACTTTGAATTGTTCCATTTGGAGACTCCTGGTGCCGGTCAAATTCCCATTCTGCATCGGCCTCAATTCAGTGCTGTCCATGCCTTGAGTGGGCGAGTGGCATCCTGACTTTCTCCAAGTGACTATATTGTACGACAGGGAAGAGTATTATGCCTGCCTATTTCCACTGTAGAGTGAATGTCCAGCTCGCAGCATTTGACGCTCCAGAATTCATGCCAGAACTGACCAGGCTTATGAAAGCAATTCACATACTACATTTGCAAGATGCCTTCTTGGAGCATTTGAAGTGTAGACTGCATTCAATTTAATCTTTCATAGTTTCACAGGTATGATAGCAAGTATCCCAATCTCTTAAGAAATGGCCAGTCAAGGATCATACAGAATAGAACACACTGCATCCCATGTAAAGTAACTACAATGGGGGGGGCCTTGATTAAGAACCACCATGTGGTTTGTGCAAACATGCACAAAACACGCGGCCAGGTAACACTGAGCTGAGGTTCCCCAATGGGAACTACACTGAAAGGTGCTGACAGCGCTGAAAAGCGCAGGAGACTCAAAAGAGACCATGAATGCCCCCCCCAGAGGTCCACCACCCTGCGACAGACCTTGAGGAAACCTCCCCCAGCACCACCCCACCACCCCAGCAAAAGCTACACAGGTTGCCACGCAATGGACACCATTAATGTGACCCTGATATGTCAGGGATAAACAAATCCAGTAAACACGCCCCTACCCCCTCCAAGAGAACCTCCCTCAAGCCCCTTATCAAAACAGTAAACTAGAGGCTGCACTGTACCAGCATCAATACCTGGAGACCATTGCCATACACAAGAGGTGACCATGCAACCACGCAGAATTTGAGCAAAAGTCGAGGGCACAAAGCAAACCTAGCATTGCAATTTAATGCCCACTAACACAAGCAATGCACGAGGCCAACTCCCATCAGGGCTGAAAGACTGTACTATGTATAGACAGCCTGCTAAAGCCTCTGAACAAGGCCATCCCCCCCATCCTACGCACCACATTTGAATATGCTCCCAGAATCTCTGACACACCTGCACCATGATCTCCAGCATGAGATGGACACAGATAGCCTGTCTGGCCTTCAGGATTACCAAGGACACACTGGCAAGGAAGGACCTGCTGGCAAGGAAGGACACACCAGTGAGGAAGTAGCATGCACAGGAGGAGGCAAAAAGAAGATGGGAACAAACAAAGGGTCAGACTCTGAGCGACAAAGACTTCCCACCTCTCCCCAAGTTGGCAACAACTCGTGCCCCCAATGTTACCCAGCCTAGAATCAAACTCCTGTTCAGGGCAAAAGCAGAGAAGAAACAAAGAAAGCTACAGAATCAGGACTCCTCCAAGCACCTGGAGCTGCCCAGCCCAATGAAAGATAGAAACCCTAAGAGGCATATGTCATCTGCGGGCCCCACCCACATAGAGATATCAGGATGTAGCACTGAGATGATGGATTCCTCTGACAAGTCTGATCTGGACCCACCTTCCCCTCTCATGAGCTCAGCCCACGTAGAAAGGGCCTTTCCCCAAAGCAAGACTGCCCACCAGCCAAACCACCCCAGTTTCTCCTTCAGTGAGGGCCTCTCTTCCCTTAGAAGAAGTGTCATCAGCAGCCCACTCATGCCACTTACCATCAAGAGGGGTCCAGACCGCAAAGCTATCAGGGGTGTCTCAACCCAAGGAAGTGACAATGCAGTAGTAGATCTTGCTGGCAACAACACCTTAGTCCACATGTCCCCTACCCATACCCCACAAAACATGGGCCCCAGGTCCAACAGAGACTCCTCTCACAGCATGAAGGAGAACCTCTCCACGCAACCCACCATGTGCTCCCAGCAAGCGCTGCCTAGAAACGGAATCCCTCCCCTTTCTAACTTGTTGGATTCACTTGGCCAGCAGCTGTCCATCAGCAGTATCCACCCTGACATGAAGTCAGAAAACAACATGACAACCAAATCTACAGGACTTCAGCAGACCTCCACCCTGCCCAGAGGATGGCCAAAGATCCACCTGGACTCAACTCCTGTTGAGAATGTAGCCTCATCTCACTTAGATTCATGGAATAAGGTCACATCTGCAAAATTATGGGCTCATCTCTTCAGAGGCAAGTATGAACCTAACAGCCTCACAATAACCAATGAAACAAAAGCTCTTATCAAAAACTTGGTTAAAGTTGAAGGGGTCTCTTCTCTTCGGCAGAAGATGCACCTAGGTGCTGATAGATTTCCGACTCCATACCACATGCTCATATCAGAACCCTCTCCAGAACAGGTGGATTACCTAGTTGCCCTTGAGATTATCTCTACAAAAGAGACAACAATCTTCTTCAAGGCCTTTGCAGATCCTCATCCATCCTTTGTCCTTACAATCTGTGGTCTCACATACACAGACTCTCCCGAAGCACATGAGGCAGTCACTGAGCTTGTTAAATCCTGCCTTAAGGAATCCAAAACAGTGAAGAAGCACATCACAGACAGTGCCCCTCTACTGAGGGATTGGGTCATGTGCAACATTTTTAAGAACATCTCAGTCAGCTTTATTGCAGTCAAAAAGAAGCAACTCTAATGGAGGAGACTTCTGTGGTTGGAATGTATACCTAAACCATTCATACCTATCAACCAAGGATCACATTAAGCTCATTCAGATAATGAGGACCTGTACCTTCCCCTCAGTCACATCAGGATATGGCATTCCACTCAGAGGAAAGGACACTCTCTTATGTATAAACTGTAAATCCATTGACCACAACACCTCCAACTGTCCATTCCTCAACATCCTGGGCTCCTCTTACAAGAACTTATGATGATGGTGAAGATAGGCACCATGAGAACCCAAGATCCTTTTGTGCCTGGGGTAGAGGAAGGGGAAGGGAAAGGGGGTCAGGCTATGGCCATGTTGCAAGGGGTGGCTATCACAACTGCTGGAACTACCCCTCATGTTTTGTCAATTGCATGTATGAGTAATCCATAATAAATTGTGTCTACACACCGAAACAGTATTCAACCTAAGTCAAACACTGGAAATACTATGAGCACTACCAGCAATTGCAAGTGGAAGATTGCATAGTTGGATATAAGAACCTTGAAGGCTAGTGACCAAAATATATTGGCCATACATGGTACATGTAAGTCATAAGCCTAGTCAAAAGACAAAGAACAGCAGTCTACAAAAAAGAGGAAGGTGCCATGCAGCAGTCCTGCTTAAGCAATGAGGTCATCACATGCTGAAACCACTAGGTGGTGATGAACCTTTGTGCAACATCCCCCCTGAATACTTGGGAAATGTATTCACTCTGGGTTAGCATGGTTGGCTCCCCAGTAAGCCTTACCAACCACATCACAAATTACCTCAATAACACAATGGTCTACTTTAAATGGCAATGGTTTGAGCTTCTCTGCTGGAGGCGAGTCTAATGAGTTGCCCACCACTCAGACTCAGAACACCTACAGTAGAGATCATGGAGGTGGCTCTCACACAGATTCAGCAATATTAGATGAAAGAGAAAGGCAAGACAATGCTCAGAAAGAGACAATAAACCATAGCAACACACTCCCCCAATACAATGGAAATGTGAGTGGAGCAATCTGGCAATCACAAAATGAAAATGAGTTGGATCTACAACAAGAAGATAGTATCACAGATGATGAGAACCTAGATCCCAATGACTTCAATATTGAAATTCCCATACAATACAATGGGCATCCAAGGATCTCACAAAGCATGACTCTGAGTAATGGCAACAAACACCAAGGGGCCTCAAAAAAGAACACAAAGGCAGCCCTAAGAATAGCAACACTTAATATCAGAGGTTATAGGACTGTGGGTGCTCCAAGGTCCAAAACAAAATGGAATTATGTTAATCAACTACTTCGCAACAAAAAGATAGGGATTCTGCTTGTACAGGAGGCGCACCTGACAGCTGAGAGAAAACTAGAATTAGAGAAACTCTTCAACAAAAGGTTGAAAATTCTCCATTCACAAGACCCAGACAACCCTACAGGAAAGGGTGGGGTAGTAGCTGTCCTAAACAAAGAACTAGTCAACACACAGGATGTGGAGATGACCGAAATCATCCCAGGAAGAGCAATACACATTAAGGCTAAATGGCACAAGGAAGAGGAAATTAATATCCTCAATATATATGCCCCAAATGTAACAGAATTGGATGGATCAGAGAATTGCCAATTCTGAATGAGTGTCAAACAACACCTAGTAAGACACCCAAGGCTCAAAATAGACATACTTGCAGGGGACTTCAACATGGTTGAGATTGAGTGGGACTGCATCCCACTGAGAAATGACCCAGATGAAGCAGTGGAAGCCCTTGACATGCTCAAGAGGCTCCTATGACTAAGTGATACATAGAGAGCAACTTTCCTGACCAAAAGAGCTTTCACATTTATTCAAGATGCAACTAAAGCTATGTCAAGAATAGACAGAATGTATATGGCCAATAATATAGCCATATCAGCCTATGATTGGGATATAAACTCATCAGGTATCCCTGGCACTGACCACGCACTAGTCATGGTCCAAATTTCACATGCAGATGCCCCAACAGTGGGTAGGGGAAGATGGTCCTTAAAAGGAAATATAATTAGAGATAAAACATTCCACACAGAAGTAATAAAAGGGGGAGCTAAGGCAATTGAGGAGATGAAAGCATCAAAAACAAACAGAAGCACAGAATCTAACCCTCAGATAATATATGAGACCTGGAAGAAAGGAATCCTAATGCTGGCAAGGGAGCAGGAAAAATCAGTAGTGCCAAAGTACATCAGAGAGAGAGGAGTCCTACAATGCACCCTAAAAGAGACCCTGGCAAATGAGTCACTAACAGAAGAAGAGAAAATAGCATGTGCATACAAAACCACAAAAGAATTGGAAGAGCTAGAAAAGAAATTCCACATGGTGAAAAGAGACAGGATTAAAATAAAAAATAGGTTAGATGGAGAAACAATGTGTAAGTTGATGCACTGACTTGCTGCCTAGCTGCTATGCAGGAAACAACCACCAAGACCAGCTAGATAGGGATAGCTAGCAAGTAGTAGCATTACATGTATGTGAAAGGAGTCTAGCAAAGTCCCAGAAACCTGTTAAGGAGATATAGAGTCAGAGTCAGTAAGAAAGTGTGAGAGTGCCGGTAAGAGATAGCAGTGTGACTGCTAGTGGCTGTACCAGTTTGTCAGAGGATGAGAAATCTGAAAATGACCTCGAAGGTCATTTAGCAATATAGGAGGAGTTTAATGGAAATATATGAGTCGCTAGCCATAAGTGCTAGCGTTAACAAAGGCGAGGCAAGAGCACTTGTATGGTGCTTTAACAAAGGTGAAGCAAGGGCACCTGTATGGTGCTTAACAAAGGCAACAGATGCTAAGTTCAACAATACTGTCAAGCTGAACGTAGGGAACAAAGTACACTGGACTGGGCAAACCCCAAATTAGCCATTAACGAGGAAGGGCAAAGTGAGATCTTAAGTGTAGTCTGAAATGGAGACTAGACTCTGGTGTGATTCAATGATGTTTAGCTACTGACAGGGCAGTATTGATAGGTAAGTAAGTAGATAAAAGGGGAAATCAGTAAAAGATAGTAAGCATAATGGTGGCATGTGATAATCCATGTTGGGGGCCGCTATTGAATTGTAAGCAGTATGGTAAACTTTGGTAAGTGGATTGAGAAAGAAGAATAGTAAGTGAAAAATATTTTTATGATCAATCATCAGCTGCCAGCCAGGGGCCATTGTCAGGTCCCGCTGACGACGGGGGCTCAGCTACACTGGCGAGTCCTTACTAGGCAAGCTCGGGAGGCTAAGTACAGTCTGGGGCTGTGCGGAAGCTCCGGGTACAGCTACAAGTGGTCCGGAGGAGGTCTGGACGCTCCGGGGTACGAGTAGTGCTGCGCACAAAGTAGAGAAGTGCTCCGGGTAAAGGAGCATGGGAGCAGGGGGTTGGGTAGGGGCGTAACAAAAAAGGGGGGGTGAGTAGCGAAGAGAGGCGGTACGGATTGGGTGGAAGTAGATTCAGAAGGGTGGGAGTAGGTACGGAATGGGTGGGGGGTTGGTTAGGAGACCGGGGGAGAGGAGAGAAAGAGATATGGACAATAGGTAGAGAAACGGAGGAGAGAAACGGAAAGGGGAAATGAATCATGGAACGGAACGAGGCACAGAGACGAGAGACAAGAGACGAGAGGCGAGCGAGAGAGGGAGATCAGAGAATAGATTGAGATTGAGATAGAGACAGAGATAGAGGCAGAGACATGGAAATACGGAGAACTACGGTTAATATCAAGACTACTTTACTCATATGCTACCCTATGGTTTATGTACTGCCCCTCCGCTAAGTCCTGGGTAGGATTCTAGCCGGGACCAAAGACATCTGATTCCTCTGGCTAAGTTCCCGGACTGGCTCCCAGCTCCCGGGGTCGTGGTAGTGGTCGGGGCGCGCTGGTGCGGGCTACGGTGGGCTTGTGTCGGGCAGATCAGCAGTCATAGTACGTGGTGGCGGCGCCCTTTGGCACCACAGAAGCAGGTGGCATTGTGGCGTGCCGACAGTTCACGGGAGGAATGTTGCAGAATGTTATGTGATGGCTGGGATGCTGGGGGTCCGGGTAGGTCCGGTGACAGGGAAGCTTTGGGGTGATGTGTTGGCCGAGATGCCGGGGTTCGGTGATGGCCAGGGATCTGTTTGGAGATGGCCGCGGGTGTTGCCGGTGCAGCGTTGGGAGGTTGTTGGCAGTCCCAGAGGTGTGCAAGGGGTGCGGGGGAGGTGTGTGTCGGGGCTGGGGCAGCGTGTGGGGGTCCGGAGATGGCAGGGTCGTGACAGCCATAGAGGAGGCTGGACTGTCAAAGGCCAACTGGGTTGTTAAGGGAATGGCTGGTAATGGTTGGTGTCGTTAGCAGTCATGTGCTGAAGTCATGTGCTGAAGTCACATGCTTGGTTCGACTTGTCAGTGTTGGGCAGTCAGCACTGACTGGGTCATATCATCTCCCCTTGACTGAAAAACTGACTGTTCCCAGTCAAAGGAAGTCTTTGAAGTCTCATGATCATTAAGCATGGTCTTTGTGGGGGAGTACTGGTCCGTGCGCCATACCAAAGAACCATAAATAAACTTCAGCAGTCCTGTGGACTTTGTCATTCCCATGTTCCCAACATGTCAACTCCTGCTTTCTTCAATTATTCTATGACCTTTGTGCAATTCATGGCTGCCCAGGAGTTTCTTGAGAAGGTGCTCAAGGTGCTCGGAATGGGGTGCATGCTCCTTGCGACCAACCTGGAGTCAGCAGTAATGTCAATTCTGTCAACTTATCTGCACTGGTTTGAGTTGGCAAGTGGAAGCGGGGTCACGTGAGCAGAGCAAGAGGCAGTTGGGAAGGAGTGCTGGGCGCTCTATGCCTAATACAAGAAAGAAGCCTGGATGTGGCCCTTTGATTGACACTTTGTAAGTCTCTTCATCCCTTAATGGTGATTCCAGTATGCTAACAGTCATGCCAAGGGTACTGTACCAGAAGGGGCAATGGAGGTAGAAGAAGTGTTGGCAGAGCCAATGATGGTAAGTGCTAACGGTGCCACTATTGACCTAGCAGCAGTGTTAAGGGTATTTTTAGTTATTTGACAAACTCCTCTTTGATGACCAATTTTTCTTCCAGCATCCCATCAAGGAGCCATTAGCATCAGTGGGCAAGAGGACAAGGGAAGACCAGGTGAGGGATTGAGTCAGCAGGGCAGAGCAGCTGGTAACATTGAGGCAGAGTTGCTAGCATTACTGCAAACTCCAAAGACTCCAATGCAGGGGGCAGGTACAAGACCACAAATGATGACACTTCCCAAGGTAAGTTACACAGCTTCATTTTGGTTGGCAGCATATTAATGGCAACTGTTAATAGCAGTCACTGCAGGGTAAAGAGTGCATGAGGGGGACGACAATGATGGGGAACTGGTAAGGGCAACTACAAGTTTTTGTGACTGCTAAGTGCTAATGGGCCTGTTAGGGCTCAAAGGGTGAAGGCAAGAGGGCCACAGTGAGGAGGAGATAACAGTTCCTGAGTTGTTTAACAACAGGGAGCTAAAGAGATTGCTGCATGGATGCTTGCCCTCATCAGTCCTGGACACTGGAGCTGGTGCGGGGGAATGAGTTGGACAGAAGGAGAGGAAGTTAGCAGCGCCAGCCACTAGGACCACCTTCCATGAGCAAGTGGGAGTGGTAAGTGCTTTTGCTCTTTCTGATTATCCTTTTTTTGACTTAATGGCTCTTGTCAGTAGTGCGATGGCTGTTGGGCACTTAACAACCCAGAAGGCTGCCATTATCCTACTGGCAATCTACCTTGCTACCAATGTAATGAGGTTAGCAAGGGTTGTTTGGTACAGGGGAGGTCGTTACAGGGTCATCACGGGGGTCACAAAGGAAAGAAGGCAGAGGGGGCTGCTTTGGTATGAGCAGCCAGGAAGTACCTAGAAGGGCAGCAGGAGCTCAATGTGGCTGGCAAGGCCATTGCAGTGAAGAAGACAACACTAAGTTTACTGACATGCCAGAAGAGGGCCGGTGGCAAGGAGAGCGAGGATAAGGGGAAAAAGCCAGTAAGGAGCCAATCCCTAGTGGAGTCAAGCAATGAGACACCAATGCCAGCAAGAAGTTCTAAACGGTGCTGGCTGGAGTCTGATGAAGAGAGTTCAGATGAAGGAGCTCATGAGGGGACTCCCCCTGAGGAGAGAGTGGCTATATTGGGGGTGGTAGAGCAAGGTCTGAGTGTGGAGACAGTGGCCAAGGAGGCAGAGCCAGTAGCAGGGCCTAGTGGGAGCTGGTAAGCCTTTGTTTCCTTGTTTTGTACTGCTGCTAACAATTGGGTTGACAGGCCAGTAGAGCTGGAGATGCCAGAGGTGGAAATGGTGGATGAGATGGGTGAAGCAGAGGCTAAGGACTTGGTAAGTTCATTCTGCCTTAATAGCTGACTGGTAGTGCTAACAAATTCTGCCAGGTGGAGAGGTTTGGTGCTCCTCCTTGACTGACTATTGAGGAGGAGGAAATCAAGTGGCTGGGGGAAGACCTACTGGTCCCCTTCCCGTTTGATCCCAGAGGCCATCTGGAATGATATCAGGCAAGGGTGGTGGAGGTCGGGCAATTGATGGAGCAGGAGATGCAAGTGGTGGAGGACAACTTGCAAGCGGCACAAACTTGCTATTGGCTGCTGGCAAGGGCATTGAGTGCATTAATGCACTATCAAGATGACTGCGACTCCTTCATCGCATGGCAGGCAGAGGCAGGGGTTACAGAGGAGTTCTGGAGGAAGTTGGGAGATAGGGAGCTGGCTTCAGATGATGATCTCCTGCCTCCCATATGCTAAAAAAAAAAAACAGACTTCTATTAGTTTTATCTCTTGTTCATTTCTGCAGACTGACTCCCTTAAGGGGTCTTTTTTAATAAAGCGCTACTTTGGAGTTTGTCCTGACTGCTAAGATAATAGTCTGAAAGAGAAAAAGAAAAGAAAAGAAAAAATAGCAAGGAAAGAAATAAGCGGTTCAAAAAATAAATGCTCAGTAGGTCATTATGGCACTTGTGCAATGTCACTTAACAACTGTGTCTTAACGAAAGGCATATGGGAAACAGTGGTGGTAAGTTGGAAAGAATAAACTGAGGGCTTAATGGTAGGCATGCATGTCAAAAATTGTATGTAGGAAGAAAGTCTATAATGAATATAAACAGAGTAAGCAAAGGTGAAAAAATGAATGAAGCAATAGAAGTAAGAGCTTATCAAAAGCTGTTAAAGCTTTTTGGAATGTTAACGGTGAGTGGGGTGTGTAGAGTTGCAAACAGGGCTTTTTAGTCTTCTTCTTCAAGGGCATTGTCCAATGATTTGTCAGTATTAAGGGACTCTTCATCATCAAGTAAGTCTGTTTCTTCTAACATTCTTAAATGGTCAGTATGGATGTCGAAGGCATTGGTAGGGAGAGGGATGTGTTTGCAGGAAAAATAAGAGACTAGGCAAAAAGTGGCTACTGGTCTGTGGAGCACAGATCCATCTAGCTCACAGAGGATGTAAGCGCCTTCACAGTTGCGTGAGATTACCACTAGCAGTCCTAGGTATTGGGGTGACATCTTCTTATTGTGGGTGACTTTGATTTGCATATTTCTCATCAGCACTAGGTCTCCTTGCTTGAAGTTGTAGTCTCAAATGGTAGCGGCATGTTCCTGTTCAAAATGAAGAGCCGCTAGCTGGCAGGCGGTGAGGACTGTCTCATGTAAACGGTTGAGATCAGCTTGCTGGCATTGGAGGTCAATAGCATGTTGGGCGATAATGTCGGTAGTCGTTAACAAGGTATCAGAAGGTGGCTGGAGGTAGGTTGCTTCTATAATGTCGGTGGGGAATAGGGGATGAGTACTGGTAGTGGTGTAGTAAGAGGAGCAACCCATGCAGTGGCAGATGGTAACACGTTCTGACCAGAAGACAGAGTAAGCAGCTGAACTCCACTTAGACTGGTCTCCATTAATGGCTTTGAAGAGGGCTTGTCTAATATCAAAGTGGGGTTGTTCAGCAATACTGTTAGCATGCTTGTTGTAACTGGATATGCAAATGTGATTGATGTGGTACTTTTTGGCAAGGTAAGTGACAGCCTTAATGATGGGGGGACTGTTATTGGTAACAATTTTGTTAAGGACACCCCAGCAGCAGATGATGTCCTTGAAGAGCCACTTGGCAATAGTGTCAGTATTTTTGCAAGCAAGCATATGGAATTCGGGATAGTGGATCAGCAAACAGCATCCTTGGATAATATATTTGAACTTATTCAAAGGCAGCATGAACATGGTGTCAATGTAGATTTTGCTGAAGAGAGTGGTGGGTGTAGCAATGGTAGGCAGTATGAGGATTTTAGTTGTTTGGTGGACTTGGAAAATTGTGGCATGAATGGATGTACCAGACAATATCAGTCACTACCTGTAGCCACCAGAAGCGTTCCAGCAGAGTGGCTCTTGTAGCAAATAGACTGCAATGTTCAAGATTGTTGTGCATAGCATGCAGGATGCAGAGCCATGAGTCAGTCGCTATGAAGAGCTTGTGCTCACCTTCCCAATTGCATCACCAAAGCTTGCTGTTAGCAAGGAAGAAACCGCTAGCATAGCAAAGGAAAGTGGCTAGGGCCTTGTCATTAAGGCCTAGCAGTTGCTTGAATTCAATGATAAGGTTCCTAATGCCTAGGAGGTACATGCGTAGTGCCTGCAAGGCCCGGTACAAACCGTAAAGCTCGAGTTTGGGTTGACTGAAGCAAGCTTTGCATTCATTAAAGGGTGATGGAACCAAAACAGTTATAGTGTTGTTGCTTGCAATTGTCAGTAGTGCATTGGCAGAGGTAGAAACTGACCGCTATGTAGGACGTGTTGACCACTAAGATGACCAGATTGTTGGATTTGTAGTCAATAGGTACAAGGAGTTTGGCATCATTTAAGGCCTTTACAAGGTCTTTCTGGGTGTTAAGCTGGTTGAGTCCAAATTTGAAGGGAACCCCAGTATGGTTGAGCTTTGTCAGGTGATGAGTGCAATGGGCAAAGTTCTTAACAAACATCCAGAGGACTCCAACGGTACCTAGGAAGGCGTGGACTTCAGTTAACAACTGGCAAGGGCCTCAGCAGTCCAATAGCGCTAAATGGTTTTTGTCAGGAACCCAGCCATTAGGGGTGCAAATGTAGCCAAGGATATTGAAGGTAGGCATGCAAAGAACTAGCTTATGACTGGAAAAAGTGCCACCACAGTACTTTATCCACTGAAGGACTCAGTTCAAGAGCTCAAAGAACTCCCACAGCACTAAGTGAATACCAGGATTGCTGGGATGCTTAGCAGGATGTGCCATTAACAAGTTTCCAGTTCTTTGGGCCTTTGATACTAATGTCGTCAATGAAGCTGAGAGTATTATGGGGGATTTTGGGCTGGAGGATGTGTGTAACATCATTGTGGAAGATGGGCACGGTGTTAGTCCATCCCATCAGGAGTGTTACTAAATGAAGGGCACCAAATAGTGTCTGGAAAGTTGTTAAGTTGTGGGAAGTGTGGTCAATAAGGCATTCATCATAGCCAATGTAGAGGTCAAGGGTAGTGCTGTAAATGTGGCCAGCGAAGGATTCAGCGACATGGTTGGGAAAAGGCGGAATGCCAGAGTGGCATATCGTGACTTGGTTTAATGGCTTGAGGCTGTGAACAAAGCAAAGTTCACCATTTTTCTTCAAGATGCAAAACCATCACAACTGGTAAGTGGAGTTAGAAGGTTTGTAAATGCCAGCTTGGATCTTGCTGCGGATAATTTTGCATATCTCCTTTTTGAGGCCTGGCAGTATCAGTCAGTTGTGCTGGACCCAAGGGATGTGGGGAATTGTTGGAATGCAAACAAGTGGGAAGAAGTCAGGTTGGAGGCTACCTCTTTTGAAGTCTTCCCAAGCAAATGTGTTTTGTTGCTTAGCAACAAAGTCCATGAGTATGTTAAGCTCATTTTGGGTAAGAAAGCCAGTATTGTGTTCCTCAATGAAGGTTGCTTTGTGGTCTTCAGTAAAATGAGAAGTCGGTAAGAAAGGAGGGGGGTTGGGGTCAAGCTTGGGTATGTTTGCTAAGGGGTCACCCAGGATATGTTGCTCAATTCATAAATATTTGCTAACCTGGCTAGCAACAGGTTTGGTCTTCAGTGTGACTTGCTTGTATTTCTTCTTGACTTGGACTCCTTTGCATTTTGGCTCAGAGGCAGCATGAACAGCTGGGAAGGGGATGTTAATGTAAATGGGGGCTGAGACAGTGTCGAGCATTCCTGATGCTTGACCAAGAATAGAAGGATTAGAGAGACTAGTGGAAATGAAATAAGAGCGTGGCAGGATAACAGTCTTGGTAAGGTCACTAGCAGTTGCATATAAATAAGCAAGAGCGCAATTGTTGGAAACTGTTTTTGGGTTTTCTAATATTTTGGGAGTGAGCAGGGTATACAATTGCACTATAATAGAGTGCTTTTGGTGGTCGTAGTCAAGGATGACCATTAAGTCTTCCTCAGAGTTGCTAACCATGGGGATGGTGCCAAAAGCAATGGGGCAGTCCAGTGCTATACTTGGGCTGCACCCACTGTTGCTTGTGCTGCCCATGGGAAAACATAGGGATGGTGTGACAAAGGCTGGTATTGGGGTCTGTTATTGTGATTGTGGTTTCTGTTTTGCTAAGGGTATTGATGGTACTCTTGGTTAGGACATCAAAGGGGTGACCAAGCAAGATATTGTAAGTGGGAGAGTGCAGGATGTGGATCTGAAGGTACAGGGTGATACTGCCAATAGTGCAAGGGATGTTATGAGCAAGACCGAGAGACTTGTCTATTGTACCATTAGCACTTTGCATGTTCAGAATGATGCTGGGGTCATAGGATATGCCAAGATAGTTAGCAACTTCAGCTGACATGGAAATGATCTGGGAACCGCTATCCGCTATACATTTGATTTCTTCACAGTTATCAACCAAGAGCAAGATGGACCATATTGCATGCAATTCCTGCACAACCGTTAACGTTATCGGCTCCTCACCAGGCAGTAACAACTTGATGTATGCTTCCACTGGGTCTACCAAAGTGACTTGGGCTCTAGCGGCATTGGCAAGCAAAGAGTCTGTAGCAGACTTGTTGTTAAGGGAGAACAAGGGTAGAGTGTCATCAACAATGTCTGTGGACTCTTGGAAGGCAGTAACATTGGGCGGCACACTTTGCTTAGGCATAACAGCATTTCTGAACTAGTTCCAGATGTTGTTAGACAGAGAGCAGAGTTTGCCAACCAAGACAGTAAGCTTGGTCTGAAGGACCTAGTTAAAAACCTGCTTGGACTGTTTGATATCGTAGATGGGGGCCATACTTCAGTAAGCAGCATCTGGGCATTTCTCCAGGGTGCCAAGGTTTTGATTGGTCAGAGGCTGATAGCAAGATGAGATACTGGAATAAGGGTGAACTGGGGGATCGACTATAGGAGTGTGGTTAGCAGTTGGCGGCTCAGGAACTTTAGTGGAAATGTTAGCAGAGGCAGAGGCAGGATGTTTGTTAGCGACAGGGGTGGATCATTTGTTAGTAGCTGGTGAACCGGCAATGGCAGGGTCATTAATGGTTTTTGGGGGAACTGGTTGATATTCCTTAGCATAAGGGATCTCAATCCTGTCAAAGACTTCTGCTGGGTGGCATAGAGCATAAAGTTCCCTTTCTAAGGCAGCAACATGTTCCTCCCTGGATAATGTTCCTGGGCTAATGGTTTCCAGTTGCAGGACTTCATGGATAAATGTTTGTGACATGCCTTGGAGCTGTTCTGCATCAGGGTTAGCGTTAGCACTGAGGCAACCGGTAAGGAGCTGGTTGGAGTTGAGCCTGTGCCATTTGTCAACGCATTCCATGTAGAGCCGTTTGCTGATATAGTTGGGGATTATTGCGCCAGATGGTAAGATGACCTTGCTTCCGCCAGATTTTGCCTTGACTGATAAAGTTTTTAAGCTTGACACAATTGCCTCATACCATAGTGTGACCAGTTTTGCCACAGAAGTGGCAGCTGTCACTAGGAGGTTGAGAGGTGTGGGACTGAGAGCTGTGACCAGCAGTCAAAGCAGTCATCTTTTCCTCCATATGTGCAAGAGCATTAACAATAGCGGCAGCCGCGATGTCGAGTGGTTCCTTTTTAATGATGGCAGTTGGTACAGGGGTGGTGGTGTTAATGGCAGGTGCCTTAGCACTAGCGGTTGTTAGCTTTTTTGAAGTTGTAGCAGTGTCGGTGCCCTTCAGAACCCATTTGGCAGCTTCAAAGACTTGGTCTACCTCATAGGAGTACTCTGGGTGGTGATTGGGCAGGGTGATTTCTAATCGGCAAATGAGTTTGGACCATAACAAAGTCAGGATACCTTGCTGGAATAAACGGTGTTCTTCATTCCAGCAGATCTTGCCTTTAGCCAGGAGCCAATGCGCCAGGCACTGGAAGTCCCTATAGTAGTCCAAGAAATGTCCAAGAGTAGAGATACCAGTTGAGAAAGTCTGGTTAACAAGCCACTTGAGATCCTGAAGAGTGTAATGGGCAGACTCCTCAGTGCCAGGATATAAACAAAAGACCACTATCTTCCACTCAGTGTAAGTATGGTTGCTAAACTCTGGCAAGCCTAGCCAGGTCTCCATGGTGTCATACAATATGTACCAAGCGGCATCTTCCTTTTTTTGGTTATTGTTGTTAATGGCACAGTCTGCTAAGAGATATTTGAGCTTGCAGAAGTACTGAGCAAGCTCTTGTGGGCAACTTTCATCCCATTTGGGTGCAGTAGAGTTATTGCAGGGTGGCATATGGTGGGAAAGACATGCATCACCCATGGCAGTAGGGTTAATGGGTGTCGGTAAGGGTGTAGAGGACTGAACTGGGGAATAGGGGTCTGAGGATAATGGTGGTAGGGGTGCGTCAAGGAAGTTGTCAATATCATGTCCTGGGAAGCTTTCTAGGAGTTCAGAAATGTCAAGAAGTTCCCTAGCAGTAGCGAGTTCCTCTTCAAGGTTACAAGGCTGAGGCGTTAAAGGTGGCGATGAAGGAGGAATGTCAAAAGGAATAACTGAGAGCAAAGCTTTGAGGTGCAAGCAGTTTTTAGCCTGAAGGCGAGTTTCTGGTGGAATTTTGCTATAGAACTCCTTGTGGTGGGCTCCAAAATGATGTGCTGACTTGCTGCCTAGCTGCCATGCTGGAAACAACCACCAAGACCAGCTAGATAGGGATAGCTAGCAAATAGTAGTGTTACATGTGTGTGAAAGAAGTCTAGCAAAGTCCCAGAAACCCATTAAGGAGATATAGAGTTGGAGTCGGTAAGAAAGTGTGAGAGTGCCAGTAAGAGATAGCAGTGTGACTGCTAGTGGCTGTACTGGTTTGTCAGAGGATGAGAAATCTGAAAATGACCTTGAAGGTTGTTTAGCAATATAGGAGGAGTTTGACAGAAATATATGAGTCACTAGCTGTAAGCACTAGCATTAACAAAGGTGAGGTAAGAGCACCCGTATGGTGCTTTAATAAAGGCAAAGCAAGGGTGCCTGTATGGCACTTAACAAAGGCAATGGATGCTAAGTTCAACAATACTGTCAAGCTGAGCATAGGGAACAAAGTAGACTGGACTGGGCAAACCCCAAATCAGCTGTTAATGAGGAAGGGCAAAGTGAGATCTTAAGTGTAATCTGAAATGGGGACTAGACTCTGGTGTGATTTGATGATGTTTAGCTACTGACAGGGCAGTATTTATAGGTAAGTAAGTAGATAAAAGGGGAAACCGGTAAAAGATAGTAAGCATAATAGTGGCATGTGATAATCCATGTCAGGGGCTGCTATTGAATTGTAAGCAGTACAGTCAACTTTAGTAAGCAGATTGAGAAAGAAGAATAGTAAGTGAAAAATATTTTTATGATCAATCATTGGCTGCCAGCTGGGGGCCATAGAGGAGGCTGGACTGTCAAAGGCTGACTGGGTTGTTAAGGGAATGGCCAGTAATGGTTGATGTCATTAGCAGTCACGTGCTGAAGTCACATGCTTGGTTCGACTTGTTGGTGTTGGGCAGTCAGTGCTGACCAGGTCATATCAAAGTACTGGACTAGGTCTGGAAAACAATCACAACCACAGGATATAATACACTCACTGAAAAAAATCAACCCACATCCACATGAATCCCCATATGAGAACATTTCATCAAAAATGGCAGAATTGGCAAGAGACTATCACAATGACCTCCAAGGTGAATGTAAGAATATACCAGATGATGTCAGAGAAGAAAAGATTCTAGATGCCCTAGGAACAATCCAAACATACACAACCAAGCAACAGAGCAAGGAACTAGGAATGCTGATAGGAAAAAATGAAATCTGCAAGGCACTGAAAGACTCCAAGAATAGCTCAGCCTCAGGTGTAGATGGGATCACATATGAATTCTGGAAATCCATGAATGGGCAATTCATCAATGACTCTAGGCACAACCTCACAGGAGGCATGCAGAAAACAACATGTGATATCATAGAAATGCTCCAACTTGTTTTCATGGATATTCAAGAACATGGAGTAATAGACAAGTCCTCCTTTGCAGAGGGATGGATGTGCCCTCTGTACAAGAAGAATGAGAGGACTGAAATAGCAAACTACTGCCTGATTACATGCTTAAACACAGACTACAAACTGCTTACAAAGACATTAGCAACCTGACTTTCCAAAGTAATCATGGACCTGATACACTCCAGCCAAGCCAGTTTCATCCTAGGATGGAGCATTACTGAGCAAACTAAACTAATCAGGATGATAATATATTATGTGGAAGCTAAAGAAGAAAATGGCCTGATTGTAGCATTAGACCAAGAGAAAGCATATGACAAGATAGACCATGAATACTTGTGGAGAACCATGGAAAAATTTGGCATCCCCCCATCCTTTGTTGAAACAGTGAAGGCACTATACAGAAATGCAGAGACAAGAATCATGATAAACGGTGAAATGAGCTCCCTATGGAGAGTCACAAGAGGAGTAAGACAAGGAGACCCACTATCCTGCCTCCTCTTTGACTTAGCAATTGAACCACTGGCTGCTATGCTAAGGGACTCAGAATTGAAGGGCTTCAAAATCCCAGGCCTCAAGGAAAAGCTTATTGCAAGCTTATTTGCAGATGACACAACAGTCTTCCTTGGCAAAGGCAATAGCATGGACTCCCTAAACAAGATTCTAGAAAACTGGTGTATTGCATCAAAAGCTAAGTTCAATATAATAAAGACAGAAATTATCCCAGTAGGATCAGAAGAGTTCCATCTAGAATTCATTAGGAAACAATGGATTAAACCAGAAGACAACAGAATCCCAGAAAACATACATATTGTAGAAGAGGGATCATCAATAAGGATCCTTGGAGCATGGTTTGGGAACAAGACAAACCTAGGAGCCCCATGGACAAGTGTTCTAGAAAAGATAGATAAAAGCCTTGCCAACTGGGAGAAGAGTAAACCAACAATGGAAGGTTGGAAGCATATAATACAAATGGTAGTTGCAGGCATGACTCAATACCTGACACAAGTACAAGGAATGCCCCCACTAGTAGAAAAACTGTTGACAAAAAGGACAATGAACTTCATGTGGGCAGGAAAAAGCCCACAAGTGAATGCCAACACAATGCACCGCCCAATAAATGAGGGAGGAAGGGCACTAGTAGACATTAGGATGAGGAATAAAGCTATTAAGATCATGTGGCTGAAGTCATACCTGAAACTGGGAGAAGACAGGCCAACCTGGGCCCAAGTAGCAGATGCTTTGATGGCAATGAATGTACCAAAGACAGAGGAATGCATGGATGCTAGAGTCAAATTCTCTCCCCTGCTACAAACCTGGAAAACAAGGCTATCTCCAAAAAGTGATGTCTGCCCTGACATTGTTGAGATAATGAACACAGCAAGAGAACACAATATTTGACCAGAAGGAGTGGCCTTCAAGAGAGAAACAATGAGGGAATTACCCATATGGTACCATTTTGCTGCTCAGACAGCACTGAGAAGGCTTAATAAAGGTAAAGTAGCTGAGTGTCTTAGATCTAAACATGAAATCAGGACAGGGTGAGGCTGAACTGCTGGCAACCTGTCTAAAAGGATGGGCACACTTAGAAATGGATGAGTGTGAATGCAGCAAATGCATGGAAATTGAAAACAAAGTAAATTGCACCCACCCTCACTCATGCATAAAGAGGGCTGAGCAAATGCTGAGTGTGATCCCCAGTAAATGGAACCCCCTAGTGCCACAACCATACGATGTTCAAGAACTTAACCACAAAGACATGGAGCTGAATGGGGGAGAAACAAGAGACTGTTTCAACCCCCTTTTTGAAGCTGAGAACTCCACTGCTGATATCTTCCAGATATTCACATCAGGGCCTAGGTACAACAAGGTCTTCCTACCAATCAGAGATAACATACAGTGAGAACCTCTAGTAGCTTTCATATACAGCTCAAAGAAAAAAGACCATAGGCCTGCCTACACTCAGCAATTATTGTTGGGGGCATCCTTTACTGACAGGGAGGACATAAACCAAGGGGCAAGATGGATAAGCCCAGGAGGTGACTTTGATAGTGACCCAACACTGCTGGCAATCCTGCTTGCCTCAATACAAGGAGGACTAAGGGCAAATCTGACAATCAATATGAGGTCAAGTGAAGCCTGGAAGTCTCTTACAAAAGAGCTGTCCCCAAGAGAGGACTTAGGTTTCTTTAATCACAAAAGTGCTGGAGTTCTAAGAACAAGTTGGAAGACTAAGAATGATGGTGCTGGTATTGCCCTGCAATATCTTGCAGCTACCCTGCCAACCAACATGGAGTTAAAGGCAAAAGCCCAGGCAAATGGGGCCCTGGTACACCCTCGTCCATTGGTTCTCCCTCCTCTTTCCACAGAACTCCATATAACAGGAGCAAAACTCTCCAAAACCACTCAGGCTTTGGCCTACAAGTGGATCAGAACCAGTATTGTGGTGGCAGAATGACCCCAAACTAAGAAACAGTTAGAGAAAATTAGAGAAGCTGTCAAAGCAGCGGGACACAGACCCCCCAGTGAGAAACAAATATGGCAGAGCCTGCGCAGAGAAGATTTCCCAAGACAAATGAGAGTCTTCCTATGGAAATGTGTCCATGACACATACAAGGTGGGTGCATACTGGGACCAGCCTAACATGAGGCCAGAGCTAAAGTCTAGACTCACATGTAAACACGATGGGAAAGGATCGGCCGTCAAGGCCAATGCAGGGCGTGGATAAAAAAAACTCAAAGCAGTTTTGCAACTCGAAGCAGTTTTGCATCACAAGTGCTGTAGACGAAGTGCAGGTTTGGCACAAGACAGAAGGTAATCGGTGGAAGGATGTATGTGCAGACGTTCAGCAACGTTCAGTCTGGGATCCACATAGATCTATCAAGTTTCAAGCTTCAAGCTTCAAGACCCAAAAATGCCGATCAGTACAATACCGTCTTGATCCTTAAAGCCGTTTCATCGCGGTGTTCCTGCTCCTGATGTCTCAATTCAGAACTTTCCCATCTTTCGCGGCCTCAGCAGGAGGATTGAGCAGTTTGAGGAAATGAAACAAATATCCAGTAGAGGACTCTGATGACCGCATTCCAGGATGCTCCGAGCTCTTGTTCATGTGTGGGAGTAGCGAATGTGGCACTGGTTACGGTAGGATCGCGTCCGCGCTCCACCGCCGTTGCAGAGGGAAAAGAAGTCGAAGAGGAGTAGATCGTCGAATGAAATCTTTTTCGTGACAACAACACCGCCTCTGTCCCAGCGAAGAAGTCGCATGTACTTGCGGAAAATAAGAGCGGAGAAAACATGGGTTTGAAACTCCATTGCCTGATGACAAGTCGCATAGCCCGTGATCTGACCGAGCGTTTGAGAGGCTCGCTGAGATGGCATCAAAAAACTCTCGGAGTCGTCATCAAAAGGATCGTTGGCATCTTTGTATTTGACCTCGAACATCGCCTGGATGACCTTGTTGTTGTCATAGACTACGATATCTGGTTTGATGGCTTGTTCCTCAGAGACTCGTATTATATTGTTATGCTTCTCACGGAAATCGAGTCCTGACGGACACGATGCTTCGAAATAGGTGACCTAAGTGACACCAGCAACGACACCATCCAATACATAAGACGCATACCAAGTGTTCATACATGTCCCCTTCGCATTTAGCGGCATTCAGTTGCGACAAGAGAACTCTGGACGAATCCTTAAAAGTGGCCTGCGCAAGTCTAGCTTGTATATTTGGGAAGAATGCATTTAATGCTTCCACATTGACAGGTCCAACGATTCGTCCTGATATTTTAGCATGCAGAGCTTCCAGTCGAGATCTCAGGTCCTCAGCTACAGCCTTGTATCGTTAGACACTTCCCTCTGAATTTTGATTAGCGTACGTCTTTCGATAGCGGAGGTTTGACAGGTTTAAAAGAGGAGACTGAAAGCAAAGATTGATCGGAAACGTGAGAGGCGACAATCATGTCCTGCCTGCCTGCCAGATTCCAAATTTGACTGCATGATGAGAGAATTGCTCAGACTTAGGAAGAAACTGGTCAAGATTTACGAAGGTCGATGCAATTCAAGACAAAAACAAGGCCAACTCGTGGCGACTGGCCGCCATTTGTCCTAGCTTCGTCACCCTGTCGTCTCCGCAGTTTTCCAGCACCTCCCTGTACTCTTCCATCGCCTTTTCTCCTAGTGACGAACATCAAAGTTCCACATATAATTGCCTCTTAGGGTCGTTTTAAGATGATTCATCTGATATATTCATGTAACTTGGTATGTATAGTAACTGTATAAGGTTCTTGGAATATGGACTTGTCCACGAAGTACACATGTATGATGTGAGGCAGAACAAACACTCTTGGTCACTCAGGAATAGACTGATTGCCCTGAGGAGTCGTTGTGCCACTCTTGCGAGGCACTTTCCTCGACCCTTCAGAATGCAAACTGCTCTCCGTTTTGCGTTTAGGGATCCTCTGGGAATACCTGGAATATTTCTGGAGTACATGATCGACGCGGCATTTGTTGTCTTCCCAGTTGACCCCTGGATCATCAAGGGTCTTATCTAAGAGGTTCGGCAGCCAATTCGAGTCGTCCAGTGCCTTCAACCCCTTCTCCTTCTTGACTTCTGCCATTTCGCGCTCATCCTGCGTTTCTTTATCTTCCCCGATGGCACGTGCGGGGTCGGTATACCGCTGACTCAACACGTTCCGCATCCTTCGTAAAATGGTTCGAATTCCATCATTGGCAAAAGTTGCCCTGAGTTCAGCGGCACCTGATAATATATCCGCAAGTCTCGCGGTGCCGATGCAAGCTTGACCTTTGCTATCCCGATACGAGGCATCAAAGTTAGCGCGTAACACGTCAGTTAACGTCTCAGAATCGAGTTCATGACCTGAATATCGCAGCGCCAACCAGAGCGTTAGATGGTAAAACGATTCGGCGTCATCAATTCGAGTTTGGATTCGCACTTCCCCAGTTGGATTTGGCTGTACCAATCGGATCGCAAGGAACTGCCAAGTACCCTTTGACAACAAAATCAGCTCAGCGCAGAGATAAATGATTTCAACGTA